>LPNX010250407.1:0-23067 GCA_001517045.1 Pseudotsuga menziesii
CTAGTAGTATGGTATACTGGGTAAAGCCAATTGGTATGGGGTAGACTGCCCAGCCAATTATTATAATCTACTAGCCCATTCCTAGTTGGGTGTAAGCCACTCATATCAAATCGATATTCTAATTCTATTTAATTGAAGGTTTCTTTCACTCCTGCCATGTAATATTGTACCGTACTGCCCCAATGAGTTCCCTCAACATCTATACTCCCCAATTCCTCTAGTTTAATGGTTCACTCCAAGCAATCAATCTACTAGCACCATCTTGGTAAAGAGACTAGCTATTCCTCGTAGCATAACTTCCTTTCTACCGTGAACCAATTGGCTCTTGGCTACACTACCTTCTGAATCTACCTGTCAAGGAATGTCATTTGAAAGAAAAACCAGGAAACAAGGCAAAATGGGACCTATATTAACTAACTGGTTATCTCCTTCTCAAAGAAAGTAATATATAAGAAAAGAGGTTGAACAATAAAAAATGGTAAAGAAAGTTACTAGTATAAATAATATGTATAAAGGCAAGTTCCCCATTTGAAATAGGCACCCGGAGATAAAACTGATCATGACACCAAGGTTTGTAAGAATCGCCCTCAATAAAAATATTCTAACGAATATTTCCTTTCATAAGAAGGCATCGACTCCTATACCAACTCTGTGATCGACTGCATGGAGTAGCATAATGAGAATCGGCATCGACTGATCTTTACGCATACTTGGATTGATTAACATCATCGCCACCTGATCACATCGACTTATACATGAAGTAAAAATATCGAGTGTATCAACTCTTGGGATCAACAAGCACTTGTGAGCACTGTTGAAAAATGGATGTAGGTTTCTGGATATAACACAAATCATAAATGACACCCTCTGACATTATGCAATATACACCCACCATATCCATATTACTTGCAATTAAAATTTGGGTTTAGAAACCACTTTTATTAAAGTTCAAATTCTAGAAAAATTAAGAAAAAATTAACAGCGACTTATAGAAATAGCTAAACATAAAAAATACGTCATTAATTTTTTACCAAAATTAAAACATCACTTCCTCTCACATATGGCAAATTAGTATGCATTTAGGAGGTACTCACACCTCTCACACCTGGCAAATTAGTACTAGCTCTTTCTTTGACAATTGGGTTTATATGCTCCAAAGCACTACAGACCTCTCTTCTCCCAAAGTTGTAATGTTGCTTAACAAGGTTACTCTAGATCTTTTACTAAGGATAAATGATGGAGGGAAATCACTCTTAAATTGCAACGTGGCCATTCAAAAATTAAGATTCTAAATTTTACAAAAGGGAGTGGGTTTCCCTTAATTGAATATTCTCCATATGTTTAGGTTAGTGGTAATCAATTTAGTGAACTAGTTCTGAAAAGAATCGAGTTAGCTTTGCTGTCAATGGAAGAGTTAAGTTAGAAATAGGATAGAATGCAGTTGAATTCATTTAGGATATCTTGTGAAGCTGTCAGATTGTTAGCATAAATTTAGGAATTAACTTTCTAATTCTATATTTAGTTTCCTTCTCCTTTTGTATATATTCTGAATTAGTCTGTTAAAAGGTTGGATTCTTCGAGAAATGGAAGGCTTATTTCCGTATGAGATTGTTGTAATCCCCAAAGTTAATCAATGAGTCTTACAATTCTTGGGGGCTGCTCATGAATCTTACAAATATAACAATATTAAGAAGATTACTCAGTTTTAGTATTTGGGAAAGCATTATACTTTACTACAAAAAAAGAGGTGCAACAACAGGTAAAGACTTGCACAACTCCTCTCGTAAGTGTTTCTGGAAGGGGTCCCGTAGGGAAAGTAAAGAGTCCAGGTCCCTCCCTTGAACCTTGAAGTGAGGAAATTCTTAGATATTATAACCTTTAGTCTGAAATCCTATACAGAACATTTTTGGTCTACCAACCCTTGAATTGCTAGTTCATGAGTTTTATCTGTAAACATAGCAATATTATTATGAACCTGGGCAGGTCTGACCTATTTTCGGGGCTGCAACTTGTGAAAATCACAGGATATCCAATAATAGATTTGATCCTTATGTCCTATTATAGTGCATCTGCAGGTGTAGCATTCCTCTGTTATCGTAAGGGAATTATGATCTAGCCATTTCATCTCCACCACATCCACAACAAAGAAAAAAAACATGAATAGAAAAAAAACACAATAGATAATCAAGAAAAACACAGAACAAACCTGAAGGTCTAAACATTGATGTCATTCTGAAGGCAGTGGAGACCCAACATGAAGCTCAATACCAATATTTGTCAGTTTCAATTTCTGTCCACCGACACCAATCTCATCACCATGTTTAGAATTGCCTGAATTCCAATTCCATTTACTCTTCTTAGATGTGTCTTCAAGCATCTTCTTAGATTTAGACAAATTACTTGTAAATCTAGTCCTCTTAGCCTAAGTATTCAACACAGTAGGTCCGCGTCAGAATTAAACTCCCTGTACAGGTGCCTGAAGGATAAAGAAAGAAAACAATTCTTTAGGTGCCCAATCATTTTCAACCAACAATCATATATAACTCAGTGACTGCAACTTGGTGAGAGCTCTGGCCCAATCAATTATCATGACCTTTGATTCGCCAAAAATAGAAAGCTAGAGAATTATTTTTTTTTGCGAACCATAAAAGCCCCCATAAGGCTAAAAGTTCATGCAATTGTTTTGTTGGATCTCTGAAGATCGAGGTGCATGGCACTAATATTACTAATAGAAGGTAGACAACTTACAAAAATTACACTTCATTGCCAAATTTGTAATTTTTCATGACACAATTAAAAATGACTAACATAAATGACTAATTCATATTCTTCTAGCTAGTCATTTTTTATGTCGTGACTAAATTAGTCATTTATTTTAGTCATTTTTAACTCAGTCACTTATTATCTAGTCATATTTGTTAACTGGTGACTAAATTAGTCATTAATTTTAGTCGTTTATAGTTGATTCAATCAAAATTGCTCATATTTAGTAGTAAATCACTTGGAAACCTGTGGTGACTAGAATTTTTAGTCACCTAGTAGCTAATTCCTCATTTTGTACTAGTGTCAGCTCTCTTCAATGGGATTTTTTATTAAGATTGCCTAAGTCTTTTTGGGTTAGTTGTCATTAATTAAGCCACCTGCTCTGATCCCACTTTCTTGGGGGATCATGACCCCAAATGCAAGGAGGTTGCCACCTGCAACATTGGAAGTGTTTGAGGATGTTGCCACTTGTCTATTTGCTCTCCACCTAGTCTCCTCCACCAACTTGACCAGTAAAACTCTTTTTAACAACTCTCCCAAGCTGTTGTCTCCACTTTTATTTATTTAAAATTAAATATTCATAATTACATTCAATATCCTTGACTCTGTTGAGTCATCATTTACAGCTTAGCATATAATTTAACATAATGTCTTAGAATAAAATAAAATAAGATAATATTATTTTGCAAAATTGGGGCATGTGACAGTGATAAAATAAAAAACACCGACAGTCCAAAGCATCGGCAGACAAAAACAACTTTCCGAAAAGAAGAAAAACAGTTGACCTCAATTCAACTTCAAACAATCCAAAATGTAGCAGAGGGAAAAACAAAGTTCAGCAATCCAAACACTCCCACGCAAGATAAAATTAAAAGGAGGGTCCAAAATTTTAAAAAAATTGGGAAAATAGTTGCAACTGCAACAATTGGTGACTACCTGGTGAACCCAGATCTCTGGACAATTTCTTTCTTAAGTAACAGACTGTTTGATAGTAGAACCAACATGTTGAATTCTTCTAGATGTCTGGATTTCCCAAATGGCAAATGTATGTACTTTTAATCATTGATGATAGTCCAATTTAGGAAAATGGAAACCAAGATTTCAAAGTCAAGATATCTCTTTCGAGGGCAGGAATATGAGTTTCATTTTTTACCTCTATCTTCAGGTAGCTTCCAGCTTGGAAACCATAGGATTGTAACATATGGTAAACAGAAATATTCATTTGTTCCTCATTCCCAAGCCATTTTGCACTTTTTGTGCTTTTGGACTTTTGTCCTTTTTTTTTTGAGTCCTCCTGCATGCCTTTCTTTCTGAATTTTTTATTCAGGCTCCTCTATCCATAGTGTCCTTTTGTGTGAGAGATATATTTAATTTTCAGCTCATGGACGAAGAAGAACTTTGGAAATTTTGTACTCATATGGTTCAGTACTTTGTTTTGATACACATTGCTTTCTTAGGAGATTTTTTTACTCTTATTTGCCTTTTTGGCTTTCAAATCTTGGCATGGGATCATTTATATATAATATATTGTTTACCCTGCTTCCTTTCCATGGATCCTTGCTATCATTCCCTCAGACATTTTTAAATGTGAGATGGATGGAGCCTCGAAATAGTATTCCAGACCTTTTGATCCTGAGTTATTTTACAAGGATTAAGTTGGACTTCAATGTGTTCATAGCCATTTAGAAAAACTGCTAAACTAGAAGAAATTATTCTCGATAAATCAATAGTACACAGTCTTATAGCCAAGGATTTTAGTTAATCCAGAATTCTGATGTTCTCCATGCAACCAAAAGTTTTCTTCTTTTATTGAAATTAATCAAAATCTAACTAAAAACAAGCAGAAATAAAATAAATAAAAAATAAACAACCAAATCAGTTTATTTATGTACAAGATAATCAAGAAAATAACAATAAAGTTTGAGAACTAAACCACTACCTGGTCAGTTCTATGCCCCCCTTGTAAATATGGCAACTTGTAAGTTGAGGGGCTAGGCTTGACTAAAAAGGCCTACCCATTATCTAATCCTACTGTACTTGAATAAAAAACTACATCTACTATTTTACAATCAATCTCATCAGCCCGTGAAAATCGAAGGAGATCGGGTTGGGTGTCTGGTGTACTACTAGCTTCTTCCACTTGGTAGTTTCCCGGTTCTAGCTCAATTAGATAATTTCCCAACATAGAATTCACTGGTTCATTGTTTTCTTCCAATTGAGTAACATTTTGCTTCATGTGGGGCTCTCTTAATATTTTTATCTGATTTGGACTTCCCTTATGAGGAAACCACAGATGTGACCAATCTGATGTGAAATACCCATTTAGCCTTGCTGGCCAGTCTCGATTCAAAACAAGTCCATAAACATTAGGTATGTCTGCTACCACAATATCAATGTACTGACATATCTTTTCATTGGAAGATAAGCGAATTAGAACATCTTCCATTTCCCTGACTACTTTCACATTGGTCCTGTCTAGCTGAGTAACCTGCCAGGTAGTGGGTTTAGGTTGTCCATTGATCTTTTTGCAGACTGAAAGTGGCATAACATTGACTGCTAACCCTGAGTCTACTAAACAATTGTGCACCTTATGGTTTAAAATCTCAAAAGTCAAGAGGAATGGTGGGGTTTTACACCTAGTCTTACCTCCCACACTTTTGAACAATTTCTTCTGCAGGTTAGTTGTTAATGGGAAGCTCTTCCTCTGGTACTTCACGCGCTTTTAACAATTTTTCTTTTTGTTGAGGTACATTACACATTTCAAATAACGAAATATTTTCCTTAGCAATTTTAATGTCCTCCACAATATCGTACCCCATCTCAGGTGCTTTGAGATTTTCCTTGACATTATCAACTTTGTCTTCAATAGGCTTATTAGGCATGTTGACTTGTTTCAGATCTTGACTGGTAATGGTAAATTCAGGTATTTTATCATCTGTGTTGTTTTTCTATCTTTTCTTCATGTTCTCTTGAAATTTCTTAATCTTTGGAAGTATTGAATTGTCTTTATTTAACAAACCTTGACTTCTTGTTGTCACATTTGTTTCTGATATCTCTTCATGTTTCAAAGAGCCTTCATCTTCTGTATCAAAAAGTGAGACACAGTCCCATAAAACCAGAGCATCATCCTCTTGTTTTTATGTGGATTTATTACCCTTTTCTTCATCATCATCAGCTTCTGTTAGTTTAGAGTCCAATAGTTAATTCATTACTAATGTCATCGAATTGATCCATTGAGGGCAATTTTTTTCAGAATGAGGTTGCTGATGAAAGGTGCAAAAATTATCCATACCCACCTCAGTTAAATTCATTGAAGCAGGACTATGTGAAGGAGGTTTAGATTGATTGTTGTCCTCTCTCCTTTTATAGTAAGGCTTGTATGCTTTATGAGCCTCCTTTTCTTTCTCCAAATCAATCACTATGTTGGATAGCTTCTGCATCATCTTTACCATCCCTTCAAAGTCATGTGATTGCTCATCCTTAGGCTTAGTCAGTAACAATGCTTTCTTACCAAAAGTTTTTTCTCTCGACTGCTCAAGATAATCTTCTATGCTCTCTTTTTCAGCTTCTACCCTCTCAGCTTCTTCATAAGTTTCTGACAATGTAGGTTTGACTGACATCTTGGAAAACATGGCCAATTCAGGCCCTAGAGTTGAAGTATAGTATTCACTCATAACTTTATCAGATGGTTTATCAGTTGCAGAAAAATTCTTTAGATAAGCAGCAAACCTTTAAGTGAAACTATGCACTTTTTCCTTTCTTTCTTTTTTTAAAGCGCATAACCCTTTCATCAGAGCTGCATGAGTTTTTTGGACTGCATATTTACTTCTAAATATTCTTTCAAAAGTATCCCAGTCTGTGATTGAGTTTGTAGGTAGAGCAAAATATCATGACGATGTGGCTCCTTTTAGGGTATGAGGGAACAATTTGCAGACTACATCTTCATGTTCTCCAGCCCGTAGTCCTTCTATAGCCAAGTAAAAGCTTTGCAAATGATCATCTACCAAAATATTTTCACTTGCGTCAAACTTAGGCAACATTTTCTCAAAATCCTAAGGTAAGTCATGCAAAGGAGGTGCTAGGTTTAATGGTGATCTAGCCCTCCAAGCAGGTGGTGGATTTGGTGGCTTAGGTGGCTGATTTGCATTTACATTTGCCATGATTTTAAGGGGAGAGTGAGGTGGTGAATGAACAGGGGTATAAATAGGTGAACAGTGAGGTGTATCTGGGCCCAACTAATTCAAAGGTTGAACAACTTCATGTAAGGCCGTTTCTACCAGTTCTTCAAAATATCCAACCAACATTGCATCTTCCAATATAGGGCAGTCTTTCTGTTGATATTTCCTTCTGGGTAAGACAGGAATAATCGGTAATCCTCCAATCTTCTTCGCATAATCCCTATTAATCCTTCTCAAATCGTCAACTACTTCGTTATCGATAGGATACAAAACTCTTTACCTTTCTCTTCAGGAATTGGATTGGGAAACAAACTGCTTTCAGAACTTTCACCGGTGGAATAATCTCAAGAAAATGGGTTTCCTCGACCAGCCATGCACTGGATGCCCTCCTTCTAGCTCCAAAAATTGTTGATGCCTAGAAATTCGCAGGTAACAACAGTTAGGGATTCTCCCCAGTAAACATTCCCAACCAGCCCATTACTATTTGGTATGGGGAATCCGTCCGATTTACGGTCCGGCTACCATAGGTCAAGTAACAAAAATAAAAGGCTTTACTGGTTACGGCCCGGTCCACTGTGTATATTTTAGTTTTTTGAATTTAAGTATGATATGCAAGTGCCTATCTAAAAATGCAGATTGATAGAGAATACGAGGGGCGGTCACAATGTGATGCACAGGTTCTTACCTCTCGTCTTAACTCTCTCGCATCTAAATCACACACAGTAAGAAAATAAAACTAACTATCTAACCTATCCCTAGGGAGCAAGATTATCATTTATCAATGAGTAATGTATTTCTGCACATGCATTAAGAAAAATCACAGATAGTTGCTATTTAATTCAAAACACATGAACATTAATAGATATATGAACAATAAGATAGGTCATTGTTTATGAAAAGCCTTCATTACTCATAGTGGAAATTTCATAGAATAAACTAGAGCTCATTCATAATAAGAACATAGGTTCAAAGAGTTAGAACGATCTCACAGTTAATGGACAACAACTGAAAACGAAATAGTTCACATTCAACAAATCCATAGCATAGCATTTGAAACCTTCCACCAAGCTTTCTCCAACAGGAAACTTGTAATTTATTTATTGTAAAAGGAAATAGTTCTTCTTACAACATACTCTTACAAATATATCTGGGGAAAAGTCCCTTATTACATATAACTCTCCTATACTTATACAAAAAGGAAAAAAATTTGGGCTACCCCAAAATGACTTTTGGGCTTCCCCAACATTTCAATCCAAAATCTTGTCTTGTAGTGAGTGCTCATACATTATACAATATATTACATTTAAGACAAAAATTTAATAGAGCACTTTTATGAAGAGGGCCCCGCTTGTTCATTGATGAACTTTTTCCACGCTTGGGCCTCTGCTGCTATGCTTTCACAATCTGAGGGATCAAGAAAACGTATGTTGATTTCATATTTTGTAGCCTGATTCTTAGCCACCTCTATTCTTGCTGGACTCAAACGTAGTTGATCTTCAAGTAAATGGATGCCGACTACTAAATGAGCTACTGCATTCTTCAGGATCTGCTCATCTAGATCCTTGACTTGTTGAATTTTCTACTCATCTTCCTCGTACCTACTCTGTAGTTGTTCTACGAACAGCTCATGTTCTGGTATTGCATCCAGTCTTTGTTCTACAGCAACTTGGCATCTGTTGTAGGTGACCAGCACCCTTCTGCAGTATTCAGTACAGACTCCTCTTGTTTTATTCATAGTCTTCTTGAATTCCTCTGCAGTATTTATTGCAAACTCTAATAAGTTGTAATCCTACTTTAAGCTATGTCGATCTTTAGTAGGTAGCTCTGCAGGGGTTTTTTCATTGGTTTCTATCCACAGTATACTTCCAGCAAGGACTTCCAAAATATCCTGAGATCTATCTACAAAATATGAAGTAGTGTCCAAGATTTCTTCCAACCTGCTATCTATCTGTAATATTTTACATCTTTCTTCTTCAAGACACATTTGTAGTTTGTGAATTCTTCTTCGTTGAGCTAGGACATGCTGCTTCAAAGGTTGGATGTCAGTATTCTGTTCATTGGCATCCTTCAGTGATGCTGTTAATGAAGTAATATGTCCCTCAAAACTTGCTACCTGCACTTGAAATTACTTTTCTCTTTCTTCTATAATGGCCTTCTGTGCCTCCAACTCAGCAATTTTGTTCTGTAGCTGGTCCTTTTCTGCACTTAGAGTTTCATATGATACTTTGAGGTCGTTTTTCTCTGTCTTCAACGCCTGATACTCTAGCTGTAGTGTCTATAATTCTTCTAAGCTATTCTGAGCATATTTTTCTATTCTCTCCATGGAAACCTCTAAGGTCATCTTGTTTGCATGCAGAGTCTGGAGTTCTACCTTTGAAGTCCTTACTTCATTCTGCATGTCTTCAAATTTCCTTTTTAGCTTATAACCTTCATCCCTGTCCTTTTTAAAGTTTCCTTTAATTGTGCTGCATTTTTCCTTGATTGCTCAAGGTCTGTCATAAGTATATCCACATTGTCTTCAGTGGCCTGGGTTAATGCCACCCCAGCTCTGGCTATTAGTCGTGGATCTGCATCTGTCCCATGCACCAAAGTTTTATCAGTAATCATCATACCTGATTGTCCTCCTGTTTCGACCTTCTTCTCAGTTCTCTTGACAATCCTCTTCTTCTCCTTGTCATAGAAGATGGTGCTGAAATCAGGGACCTCTTCTCCTTCTTTCTGCATAAAAGGTACCAAATTCAAACCAGAAAAAAAAACAACTTGTTCTTGAGTGCTGCTAGAAGTGGCAGTAGGCTCCTGGGAATCAGGATTATCTTGTCCCTGCCCCTGTTCTATATTATCCTGTGCTACTTGTGTATATATTTGGTCAGTAGTTTGTTGGTCTTTCTTAGCTCCTGCTAATCTCAAACCTTCACTCTCTTCTTGTTTTTTCTTCATCTCTTCATCTTCCTTCTTCTTTCTTTCCTCCTCTTCCTTCTTTGCTGCTTCCTATGCAGCTTTCTTTCTTTCTTCTTCTTCTGTCATGAGCCAACTCTCAACCTTTTGTGCTAGCCTCCTAGCATCCTCTTCCCTCTTTTTTTCTCCTTCTTCTTTAACTTTCTTCTGTGCGGTTTTGCCCTTACCGCCCACAATGGTGATCTTTTGCTTAAATATCTTCTTCAATGCAGTCATATTCTTTGCAATTCTGAAGAATTCTTCATCCTTGTCCCAGAAGTTTGTATATTCGAAGTGAACATTTGCCTCTTTGCAATGTTCTGTAACCTTGTTTTGGGAGTCATTCCTGTGGAAGTTCATCTCCCCAAAATGAAAGTTCTCCAACTCCTGTACGAATTCTATACTTTGTTTGACCTTTGAAAATTTGTAACTTCCCAGCCAGAAAGGTATGGCAGGATAGGCTGCCTTCTTATGTTCAAAAAAGAAGCTTCCTACACCATCAAGATATACCTGCCTAACTGCCTCTTTATGTACCACATAATCAGTGGCATACTTAGGGAGTAGAGAAGGTGCCCTAGAGCAACCATACATTCTGATGTACATTCCCTCTTCAGTCAAATAGTAATTCCCATGTTCCTCAATGACTTTGAATGCCTCCTCGGACATGCAGTTGCATTATGTCAGGAAGATTAAAGTGTACAAAGGCATAATGAAATGTTCACATATCTCTTTATAGTGGCTATAATATTTGTGTGCCCAAAATAGTTTGTATGCAGTGTATATAGGGTTCGTGTCCCTGTCCCAATTACACCTTAAAGCTGGAAATGACTGGGTACATAATATACAGTCCACTAAGATAGAGCTCATATAGAACTCCGACTTCTTTTGTGACACCCCTCCCAAAGCTGAAGATATGCAGGTTGAGAGGCTATTGGACACTATGTTTGCCCAATTGAATATAGTCCCCTGAGTGGCCACATAGAAGATGATGGGTATCCATCCCAATTTGAAACTTTTACCATGAGCTCTCCCAAAAACTCTATTAAGCATCAGTGCTCTAAACCTATAAGGATTTTGGAGAGTGGCTGCATCATATTCTCCTGATGGCCTGGTTCAAAATTTCTTCCCAGGTATCATCATTCTCTTAACCGTTTCGACCAGGGCCAAATTTATTTCTTTCAGTTAAGTATACTTGAGAAGGAGGTAGGTGATATGCCAGTGAGACATAACCAGGATTGTATGCAGCATATCCCTGTTTGGCAGTATTTGCTAAGATCATTGTGGTAACATCTGCCCTAAGAAGGATCTAGCTGATCACTTCGGAGCATGGGAACAGCTCAGGTCTAGTGGCTACCATCATCAGAGCATATTTCTCGATGTTTGCATATATATTCAGTTCCTCGAACCCTGCATTAGGCACATCTTGATTTGCAATCATCTGGTATATTTCACCCCACTTGTAATCTGACTCTACTCCAGTGATAGCTCTTGTATCTTCATAAATGTATTCCACCTTAGTAATGATTTCCACATCAGGTTCTCCCTCTGCAATAGGAGCCTTCTTCTTTTGTCTTTTAGACATATCTCCTTTGAAGAAGTTACTGTGTCATAAACCAAACATGTTCTTAGACCATTGGAGCTTTCAGTTAGTGTTCTAAGAAAGAATAAAAACTGTATCAAAACATTTACCTCTTCCATATGCATTCTCAACAAATAAACTATCAGAATATTAATGCATAATAGAAAATAACAGGCAAAAAGACTTCTGCAAACTGGGTCTAAACTTCTAAGTCCGCCTGCAACTAAAACATGACCTCGATAGCAAATGCATCATTTAAAACAAACTGCATTCAAACTCTTTGCATAACATGAACCACCAAATTAATTGTAAAACAAAAATGCGAAAATCCCAGCTCGACCAAAAATGTTGAAAACCCCTCGCTGTTTCTCAAAACTAGGGTACGCGCCTGTGAAAAAATGAAAACCCCCCCGAATGGCCCTAAACCACCCCTCAAAAGTCGGTGCAGACAACGTAACGCTTGTCTGCACCAACTACCTAAACTTTCGGATCGGGATCGAGCTTCCATAACGGCTTACAAACAGACTCAAGAGAAACCCCCCACCGCAAATACTGTCAAACTGACTGATACCTCACGTCGTAAGGATACAAATTCATACTTAGACGGCCAACTCCCAAACGGCGGGAAAAACCCAACTAGGGGAAAACCCTAGTTCCCAAAACAACTCATAAAATTAAGAGAAAGGAGAAACCATGGTTGGCCTGCCTAGAAAACAAGTCACAGTCGACGTGATGGTCTGAAAATTCCACGGTAGCACTCCAAATGAACAAAACCCTGACAACTAAGAATGCTGATACAGTTCGAACAGTTGGGATGGAGCAGATGCGAGTTCACAAGGGTAATAATAAAATAATATCCTACCCCAATATGTAGAGCTCCCGGTGAAAAAGACGGCAGTAAAAAATCAATCGACGGACGAAACAACTATAACGTCGAACGATTAGTTCACTCAGGAGCCGCAACGACGGATGACAGACAAACTATGGGCTCTGCGACCAACTGAAAACATCAGGGATTGGAGGCTCATAGGACTAACTCGAAATGCGTCGATAGATAAACCAACTAAACGTCGGAGAGATAGTGTACTACACGGCCGCAACAATGGGAAACAATCGGACTACGGCCTCCACAATCAAATGAAAACTTCGGCGATCAAAAGCTTTAATGACTAAGTATCGGCGATGGAAAGCTCAACGCTGCCGCCGTGTTGGCGACGCAAAGAACTAGCCCTCCGATCAATAGTCAAAAAATCTTCCGATAGCGCAAAGAAAAACAAAAAGTTAAAACAATAAAACCATGGCATCGACAAAGATAAGAGCTATCTGTCGGGACGTTTTCCATCTGCCCTTCGAAACGGCGGCGACTCTCGAGAATAGAACTCCGACTACTTGCCAAAAACATTCCGATAGTGAAACAAAAATCATCGCAAAGCAAAAAGTTTAAACCAATAAAACCATGTAATCGGTGAAAGAAAAAGCTATCCATCGGCCCATTCTCTATCTGTCCTCCGAAACGGCGGTGACATAGAAGGCTAAGCTCCGACCGTGATAGAATAAAAAACACCGACAGTCCAAAGCGTCGAATGACAAAAACAACTTTCCGAAAAGAAGAAAAATAGTTGACCTCAATTCAACTTCAAACAATACAAATTGTAGCAGAGGGAAAAACAAAGTTCAGCGCTCCAAACACTCCCAGGCAAGATAAAATTAAAAGGAGGGTCCAAAATTTTAAAAATTTTGGGAAAATAGTTGCAGCTACAACATGATGATTTTCCAGCATACAACAAGTAAGCCAACAAGGAAATAAGAATCAATTGAAACACAGGAAGGGTGTTTCACCATCTCATAAGGAACATTTTAAAATAGACAAAAAACTAATACCTAACATTTTATTGACACGCATGACATAACCAATACATTGCACAATACTTTTGAAACAAAGCAAGAGTCACATTCAATTAAAAAACAACAACGGTGTTTCACCATCTAATAAGCAAACTAAATGAACAAGTAAGCAATAGCTGCAAATTTAGAAAGGTTCAAAATCTTCTGATTTTGCGACATATACATAAATCCTGTGTTCAAATAGGAACATGTCGGTATTCCGACAGTTCGGTGTTTAGAAATCTATCTCGTATTTTGTAGCAATAAGAAACATGCTATATTCAAATATCAAATGTTGTAACATATCAAAAAATCGTATATGTTCAAATAGGAACATGTTGGCGTTCCTATTTCAAACATTTCGGATTTCAAAATCCTGATTTTCACTGTTCTTATTATTTTCGCAAAAGTTATTCCTCCAATAAGTTTATGCCTATTTTAACAATCAATTCAAACACAGGAACGGTGGTTCACTATCTCATAAGCAACATTTTAAATTAGGAAAAAAACTAATAGCTTACATTATGGACAGGCATGACATAACCAATACATGCCACTATTTTTGGAACAAAGCAAGAGACATTCAGTTAAAACGCAGCAACGGTGTTTGACCATATAATAAGCAGACTAAATGAAGTCTGAATGAATAGGAATACATTGCACTATACTTTTGCAACAAAGCAAGAGTCACATTAAATTAAAACACAGCAACGGTGTTACACCATCTAATAAGCATATTAAATGAAGAACTAAGCAATAGATGCAAATTTAGTAAGTTACAAAATATTCTGATTTTGCGACATATACATAAATCCTATGTTTTCAAATAAAAATATGTCCATCTTCCTATTTCCAATTTCCGACACTTCGGTCTTTAGAAATCTATCTCGTATTTTGTAACAATAAGGAGCATGCTATGTTCCGATATCAAATTTTGCAACATATCAAGAAATCGTATGTGTTCAAATAGGAACATGTTGGTATTTCTATTTCAGACATTTCATATTTTGAAATCCCAATTTTCACTGTTCTTATTATTTTCACAAAAGTTATTCCTCCGATAAGTTTATGACTATTTTAACAATCAATTCAAACACTGGAACAGTGTTTCACTATCTCATAAGCAACATTTTAAATTAGACAAAAAAACTAATAGCTAAGATAGTATTGACAGGCATGACATAACCAATACATGCCACAATATTTTTGCAACAAAGCAAGATTCACATTCAATTAAAACGCAGCAACAATGTTTGACCGTCTAATAAGCATACTAAATGAAGAATGAACAAATACCTACAAATTTAGAAAATTTAGAAAACTTCAAAATTTTCTCACGGAAATTCAAAGCGTAGATGGAAAACAACAAACAGTGAAAAATAGTGATTACCTGAAGGTGTGTTTATATGTGGAAAGAAAAGGCAGTGTAACAGCGAGTGCGATAAATGAAATATTGTAAGAAGATCTTGTATATCATTATTAGATGAGGAAAATTGAAGATACAAATCCATGTTTATCACAAATGACAGAGTTTATTGCATTAATGGAACAACAATGCATTGATGAAGCATTAACGTGAATGAAGAGACATGGGCAAAGTGTCTTTCATCACCTAAACCAACAGTCAAACAAAAGCATGACCAAATTGAGGCCAAACTGACATTTTAAATGCACAAAAGCGTTGCAGAAAATAATAGCCTAAATCCAAAGCCTCAATTGAAAATAATTTCCAGCACCAATTGTTTAGGACAACATATAGAAGTGTAGTGAAAACACGAGAGCCACCTGTCGAAAAAACACGTAAACAACAAATGGAAAGAAGGATTCGCAATTGAAAATCAATCCATTGAGTCCATCAATCCATTTAGGCATAGCAACAGATAGAAGTGTCATCAAAACATGCAATACACCTGGCGAAAAAAGAGGGTACCGATCAAATCCATATGAACAAACAGACTAAAGCCTGACCATTTTCAGAACATGTACCTAACCGATCAAGTCCATGCCGCATTTTTCTACAGCTAAAGTCCATGCTCCGTCTTAGCGCAATTACAGGATATAAGAACGGAGAAATTCAACCACGACATGATGTAACAAAATAAAAAATCAGCAATTAACAGTAGGATTGTAGAAACATCATATGCTCCAATTTCGGATTCCGCAAGATGTGATTTGCGACATTTTCGATTTTCGAAGTTTCCTATTTTCAAATAAAGACACGTTGAAGATAGTATTTTTGATTTTTGACATCAACGTATCCCAAATTGCCATGAAAAAAAACAGCAAGGTATGAATTTGACAATTTGTTATTTTCCTTGCCATAAAAAAAAATTGTATAGGTGAGTTTTGAATTTGGTACTTGCTGCAATAACCTGAATTTTCTTTGTGGTTCTTTAATCTCTACCAAATGTAGAGGCAGAGCAGAAAAAATAAACGCATAGCGAGTTTAAGATAAGCATGGACTTGGCAGAGGAAGATCTTACGCGGAAAGAATACAAACAGACAGAATAAAGCCTGACACAAAAATCCTACCGATCAACTCCATGCCGCCTTCTTTCGTCCCTGCCGGATCACGGGATACAATAACCAAAAAGTGTAACAATTAAACTTGCCAATAACTAGGCGACACATGTCGGGATGTTAATGGGTTGGGAGATGAGGAATATTTTGGGACAGGTTCTTTCATTGAGAAAATGCCTACGGCGTAATTAACTGTTATACCAAATCTAGAGGAATGCCAATATTAACTTAGGATTGAACCATGAATATTGCTATCAGTAAGAACATAAAACTCTTCAACGTCAAGGTCTATGATACCTGCAATAATTAACAAAGTAGTTACATAGTTCTTGAAATATATTTATATAATAAAAACATCAGAGATAAAGGTATAGTCATAGATGATTTTAGAAAGAAATGAAATTTTCAAGCTTGGTTTACTTGATCATTTGATTTAATAACAATACTATCCTTATCTTGAACACTTGTTCAAGCCTTTAGATGTAAAAGAGAACGAGCGTTATCTATAAGGCTAGTAAGTTAGTTCACCAGTCCCCTCAGCTTGGTAAATAAATTACAATAAAAAATGATATGATATAAATATGTTTTAATTTTAATTAATTAGTGTTGTTACAGAGGGTGTACCCAACATCTTTGAGCTAACAAAGGAGGCGTTAGAGGAGAATAGAAAGACGAGACTGGATATAGTCAGGCTGGACATGAGGATGGAGGATGTGGAAATGAACATGTGGATTCAGATGGGAGAAGTTGAGGAAATTCACAAGGAGATGCAGTGCATGAAAAACAACCTTACTACCAATTTTGAAGGCATGAAGAATTTTATGCTTGAAATGAAAACTCTGATAATGGACCATATTTCAGCTGGAAATGAGAGGAACTAGGAAATGTTTGTTGGGATTCAAGAGGATATTGCAGTGGTCCAGGAATCAATAGAGGACATAGAGGGAAAGCAGGATGCCCAACATCAGAATGATAATTGTGCTACCATGGAAGAAGGGGACAACTCGCAGATGGAAGTGTACCAAGGTTTCCATCAGAAATGAAGTCTTGAATCTTTGTCTTTTTTCTTATAGTATAGATATTTTTTTTTAATCCTTTACTATCAATTTGTAAAAATATATTCTATTAAAGGAAAAAATTTTGCAAAAAAACATGTAATAGAATTTTGATAAACATACAAAGTTAAGTAATATAGGCTTGTCTCTGAGTATGCAAACTCCTTTTATAATATAATACTTGCTACTCTTTTTTCTTAATTTTTTTTACCTTTATCAATAATAATCCAAAATTCATTAAAATATGGAAAAGGGAATGGTTTACATTAAATTCTACATCATGCAAACAAATAAACTCTTAAAATTTAAATTTGTCTTTTTATTATTAATAATGTTAATAATGAAAAAAATGAAAATTGGGAGAGAGCAGGGAGAGAGCATGGAGCGAGTAATATCTTTAGTTTTAACTACGAATGAAGCGAGGGAGCGAGCAGGGAGAGAGCATGATGCGGGGCGAGAACACTGGTAGAACCGAATAAACTTATTGTTTTGCAGGGGTATATATCGGTATTTACACTACTTCTGATTGATATGTGGTGGCCTGTATTTGATGGCGTTGGATTGTGGCACGGGTCTTTTGCATGGTCTTGATCAGTATTCTTAGGTTATTTTTCTGGGGCACATATTTGACTCACTCTGGTTCTGTCTGGGAGTTACTACGGGTACTCTCGCTTGGTGGGTGGTTAGATCTATGGTATATCACAGTGGCATATTGTTTATATATGACATTACTGGCACTACTCGGTATCAGAACTGTCTTTGTCAGTATTGCTATTTGATGTCCGATTCTTCTGTGTAGTGTATTCTGTC
Organism: Pseudotsuga menziesii; assembly: GCA_001517045.1. Classification (NCBI taxonomy): domain Eukaryota; kingdom Viridiplantae; phylum Streptophyta; class Pinopsida; order Pinales; family Pinaceae; genus Pseudotsuga; species Pseudotsuga menziesii. The sequence continues at coordinate 17,724 of LPNX010250407.1, forward strand.
TGGTTATACTGGGTTCTCGGGGCATTATTGTATATGCGGTATTACTTCTTAAGACACATTGTATTTTACAATACACTGGTTTTCTATTGGTTCCTATATTGCGCGGTGGATCTCATCATGGATGTCGCCTTGGCTTTGGTGTGTGGTATCATACTATACCACCTGGTATACCTCACCTTGCAATATTTGAATTTGCATTTATGATGGGGGATCGGTAGGTTAATTGTCTTAATTGTCACTTGCTTGTCATCGGATTATCGTCCTGGGGGCATTGAAGGTTGCTGATATTTTCTTATTACGGAGCCCGTACTATTTATTTATGTATTCCATTGGGAAGGGGGGATGGTTTATGCATTAGTGGGCCTATTGGAAAGGTGGCACTAATAGTTATTGGTCTGACATCTGGCTCGTTTTCTCACATATATATTGGTTGCGACATTAATGTGATATCCTAATTTTTCTGATGGAGGGGGCAGGTGTTACGTTCTCAGATCATCTGGATCCTAATGATGAGATCATTTGGAAGGATGCTGGCCTCTATATCTCTGATGATGCTTTACGTCTTAAATTTGGTCTTGGGGGTAGTCTTGTTCATGGGGTGGCGGACCCGTGCAGTAATGATTCTGGTGATGGTGATAGACCGGAGGTAATATTGCCTCATGAGCCTTCATTTGAACGTGATATTCTGGCGATCATCGATGACTGTCATATTGTTGATCTTAATATCCCTTCTGCTCATGTCTCGCCTGGATCAAATTGTCATATTTCACAAAAGCAACCATCTAGTCGGAGAGATACTGTGAAACCCTGGAAACCGAAGAAGCGGGGGCCGAGGATGGTCTTGGGGGATGACATTGGGCTTGATGCTGTGACTACGATGTCTATGACGGCATTGGTAGGAAAATTTAGTTACTGGTCTTGTTCTGGACGTGATGTGGAGACCTTCGTCTGAGAACATTGGTACCCATTACTTACTTATATGCCGGAGGTTCTTAAGTTAGCCAGGGGATGGTACTGTTTTATGTTTAAGAGCTTGGAGGACTCTGCAGCAATCTTATCTAGGACCTGGCTGTGGGGTTTGGGCAGCTTGATGCTCAAGAGGTGGAGTCATCTCTTTAACCCTGAGAAGGAGTTTTTACTCATCCGTCACCTATGGGTTCATCTATCGAACTGCCCTCTCTGCTTGTATAATTTGGATGCATTCACTGCAATTGGCAATCATCTGGGTCGCTTCTTGCATGTGGAGCCATCCCTGTTGGAGGGGCTAGATCGCCGCACTGGTAAGATTTTAGTGGAGATTGATATATCGCAGGGACTTGTGGCCGATTTAGCCATTGAATGGAGGGGGCATACATTCGAGATTGCATTGGATTATTGGGGCCTTCCTTTTAGGTGCACGACTTGTAATATGGTGGGACACCTGAAGGCACAATGCACGGGTCGCCCTATTACTCAGTAGGACTGTCCTGGTTTGATATCTGATCCATCTTCAAATGGTCTTCAGTCTGAATCGGATGTGGCACTACAGAGCTCATCGACTATGGACCTTTCCTCTTTAACTCCTCCGGATTTATCGTTGATTGGTATGTTTCAATTATACTCTCCTCTGTTTGCATCATTATCACTGGAGGAATTTTTCCACTTGAAAGCCTCGGTCCTCAATGAGCGTCATATTTTTCAGTCTGGTTTATTTTCGGCTGGTCCTGCCCCTATTGGGGTACCTCCTGGGGTGGTGCCGGAGGATTGCCCACGGGCCTCATCTCCCATATTATCTTTAAGTGATCCGACATGTCCTGGGATATCCATTGTATCTACTCTACTTGCGTCTGAGGAATCATGTGCACTGGAGGGGTGGGAGGAGTGTAGTATTGGCAATGCTGGGCCATCACTGGGATTTGTGGGGACATATGCACAGCCGGACGTGTCTGCATCTATCTCTGATGTGCTCCCCTCCTATCGAGACATTCTTCAGCATTCGAAGCTTCCGGTATATAAGGGTGGCAGGGTCATTCTCGAAGATCCTCCTTCAGTATCGGGGTCTGAAGGTGTTCGGATTAATGATCCCAAGGGCTGTATTAGTGGAGGCTTGGACCCGGAATTCTCACCTCTGAAGACTCGGAATGCCAGGAAATTAAAAGGAAAATTATCTGATTCTCCACTGCTGTCTCCTACGACATCTCATCACCCTCGGGCCCTTAGAGAGCAGAAGGCCCTGGCCAGGGGTTTAAAATGATTATTCTATCTATGAACATTCGTGGGGTAGGGGGTGCCCCTAAATTACTTGCCCTCCGCCGGATTTTTGAGATTGTCCGACCTGATGTTATTTTAATATAGGAAACTATGGTGTCTGCTGATAAGGCGATTGATGTTATATCTAAGGTGGTGGGGAGTTGGCATATGAGTGCAGTGGATGCCTCTGGTCGCTCCGGGGGATTGCTGACTGCATGGAATCCTTATTGAGCTATTTTTGATGTATATAAGTCTGATGCAGGTATATTATTGCTTGGTAGGTTCATAAATGGTGTTCAGGTGAATAAGATCCTTAATTGTTATGGGCCATATCATGATCGAATTCCATTTTGGAATCGCATTCGTGCTGGTGGTTTATTGAGGGAAAGAGGATTGATTATCGGGGGTGACCTTAATTTCACCTTATCTGCCCGTGAAACCTGGGGTTGCTCTCGACTGGATCCGGATGCTGAATTTTTTTATAATTTTTTTCGGGATGATGGTTTGATTGATGTGGAGCCATCTGTTATCCGTCCGACTTGGCAGAATGGACGTGGGGGTATGGCTGGTATTGGCAAGCGCTTGGATAGATTCTTAGTGGAAGCGGATTATCTGGAGCAGATGCATACATATAGGTCGTGGGTTGTGCCTTATAAGATATCCGACCATTTTCCTATTGTATTACAGTGGGAAATTGAAGGAGATCGGATCCAATACCCTTTTAAATTTAATGCGACTTGGCTGTCTATGGTTGAATTTGAGCAGTTTGTACATAGGACATGGCAGAACTTGGTGGTGGATGATAATCTACCCCCTATGCGGAAATTGGTCTTGAAATTGCGTCTACTTAAGGTGGAGGTGAAGAATTGGGAGAAGATTCACAAGGCCCAAGACTTGGAGGAGCTGGTAACTCTTGAACATGATATTGCAAATATTTTAATGGACTTTCCGGCGGGTATATCTGATGTGGAGGTCAGTAATAAGCTGAAATCTCTAACTGTGTCACAGCAAACCATATTGAGAAGCAAGGAGGAGACGGCCCATCAGAAAAGTCGCATTAATTGGATTGTGAATGGAGACAATAATACTAGATTTTATCATCTATATGCAAATGCCAGATGGAACCATAATCATATCTGGGATATGGAGATGGAAGATGGGGCTGTAATTTCCAAACAGGGGGACCTTGAACATGAGGCATTTTCATACTTTCAATCTGTTTATAAACAACAGGACAATCTATCTATTACTGCACAGATGGAGCTCATTTTGAAGTACCCGCGGATGTTTGAGGCACTGGAGGGAGCACGGCTTTCTGCCCCTATCACCTTGGATGAGATACATGCTACTTTGAAGGTATTTGAACTCTCTAAGAGTCCTGGTCCAGACGGATGGACTGTAGAATTTTTCCTACACTTTTTTGAACTGATGGGACCAGATATTCTTGCTATGGTGGAGGAAACTAGGACTCTGGGTAAGGTATGTGGCTCTCTGAATTCTACTTTTGTGGCACTTATACCTAAGTCGGATAAGCCTTTATCCTTTGCGGGGTATCGGCCGATATCTCTGTGCAATCTGATTTATAAGATTATTACAAAAATTATTGCTACTCGGCTGAAGAGGGGGCTGTCCTTGGGGATATCTAATGAGCAGTTTGGTTTCCTTGAAAACCGCCAGATTACTGATGCTATTGCAATTGCACAGGAAACTATACATAGCATTAAGGTGAAGAACAAGAAAGCACTGGTATTGAAGTTGGATCTTATTAAGGCATATGATCGGGTGGACTGGGGTTTTTTAAGATTGGTCTTACTCCAGATTGGTATACCTTTGCTCACCACAAATTGGATTATGGGCTGTGTGGTATCAGCTAATTATTCGATACTGGTCAATGGTAGTCCCACTCCTTTCTTTACGGCATCGAGGGGCTTGAGACAGGGTTGTCCGTTATCACCGTTATTATTTCTTCTCATTGCCGAGGGCTTTAGTAGGATGATTAAAGGATTATCTGAGCAGGGGGATATAATGGGTATTGAGGTGGCCGCTGGTATTTTTATTACCCATTTATTATTTGTGGACGACATACTTCTGTTTGGCGGGGGCACTATCCGTGAATGGCTATCTTATAAATATGCACTTGATTTATTCTGTGGAGCTACGGGTATGTGTATCAGTATGAGTAAGTCACAGTTTTATCAATCGTTGTGGCCTCCTGATGAGCTAGTGGTCATTAAACAACATCTTTCTTTTGATGTTCTCCCCCTTGATAATGGCTTTAGGTACCTGGGATTTTATTTGAAGCCCAACAACTATCTGATCAGCGATTGGCATTGGTTACTTCGGCGCATTGAATCACGCATCGGATTCTGGGGACATCATTTCCTATCTATCGGTGGTAGACTTATTCTTGCAAAATCTGTATTGGAAGGCATTCCAGTATATTGGTACTCTTTATCCTGGATTCCGCGGGCTATTATTAGACGGATTCAGAGTTGTGTGACTCGGTTCATTTGGTCGGGCTGCAGAGATCGGCCATCCATAAGTTTGGCACGATGGGAACTATTGGCTAGGCCAAAAGAATATGGGGGCTGGGGATTGAAGGACATTGCAGATTTTGGTAGGGCTCTTCATGCGAAAAACCTGTGGAGGTGTATCTTTGTTCCATGCTTGTGGCATCGGGTGATATCTGCTAAATATATTCGGGGATGGCCGATATCAGAATGGATCAGATTTCATGAATATGATCGGAGATCTATCTCGAATATTTGGAGGGCCCTTTTGCAGGCGATGCCTATACTGAAATAGTGGCTGGCGTGGCATCCTGGGGATGGATGGCGCATTAGAGTGGGTAGAGATCCCATTTTGGGTATGGCTGGTTCCTCTCGGCTGTCAGAACCTTTATTGTCTCATTTACTTGATAGAAGAATCTATTTTTTGGCACAGGCAGCCAAATACTATGGTGATGGGCGCTTCATGGGGTGGGTGGATGCTCTGGATATCGATCTGTCGAGGGCACTGGCTACAGAATGGAATTATTATACCTATTTGATCAGGAATACTGGACTTTGTTTGAACCACTGCAAGGATTTACTGTATTGGAGCAAGAATGTTAGAT
>LPNX010250407.1:23409-101619 GCA_001517045.1 Pseudotsuga menziesii
TTTTGGTATTTATATATGAATGCATAAGATTGTTATATCTTATGGTTCATATTGGGATATGTTTATCAATTGATGTTTTTGTAATGGAAATTACATAATCAAACTGATAGATACCTGGTGGGTGAAGACAGCATATAAGTTACTGGGGAATATGGGAGGTAAGATGAAACACTGCTGAATTGTAGTTGTATAAAATGATCTGGACAGCTGACATATAGTCACTATTTTGTAAAGTACAGGTGATACCTTTTTTATATATTTAATATATAAGATCTTTTTTATGAAAAAAAAAATGTTAATCGAAAGTATATTCATTTTGATATAAATATAAAAATTATTTAAATACATACCTTTGACAACATAGTAAATGTGATTTGTTTATAATGTTTGAATTTATTTATTTAAAAAAAATTGCTTATAAAGTTTGAATTTATATTTGTTATGTCCTTTACATATACTATTTGGTTGAAAGCATTAATTCAATATTTAGATGATTGAATAGTTAGGTGATTGATTTTCCAAAAGATTATAGTTAATGTTGATTTTCCAAAAGATTATAGTTTTAACATTAACGTTGAAGTTTTATATCATTATTTTTTTAAACACATTTTTTTAAATTGCCATTGGTTGTGAAATGCTGACATCTTACTCATTTTGTGAAACGCTGACATCTTACTCATTTTATTTTTTCCCATCACGGGGCCTCAAGTAGACCTGAGCTGATTTAAATGTAGTCTACCTTCATTGCAACATGCAGTATGCCTCCATACATACTTTTGGGCTGGTCCATGTATAAGAAGTGACGATTTCACTTGGACGGTGAGATGAGATTCCCGGAAAAATATTCCTTTGCCTCGACACACGTTCAATAAGGGCTATCCATTGAGCTGCAGAACATTTAATGCAGCTGCAGCAAGCTTGATGATAGTTGGATCTTGAGTTGGTCTAGATCCAACGGTCTTCAAGCCTTCTACTCTGCAGCTCAATGGATAGCTTTTACCGTTACGCCCTCCATCCACATTCAAAATCCCCTGACAGTCCACGCCCGTCAATCAGTCCATCTACTATGGCTCTACGTTCAACATTTCAGCGTAGTTAATGTAGGTTAGTCTATCAACAAAATTCAGAAAAAAACTAAATATCATGCTCGCTACTACTTTTTGTCATCTTTGTATCATAACTGTGTCGGGTCACTCAGGCCAGAGCTCATTAATCTTCATCCAATTATACATCTGTCAACACATTTATATAGTTGAGCCTCTCATGGCCGACATGGCTAGCTGGCTTCCTTCTTTCTTTTTGTATGTTCTATATTGTAACAGCCTATACAAATCGATTTGTAGCCATGGAATTGATGGAGGAATTGTGGATAGGAGCAATCTAGAGGATGCACAAATGTTATGGAGGTTAGTCGATGTCTTCAAACTCTCCCTTCCAATATATGACAAGGCTTTGAAAAACCTAGCCTTCCTGTGCCAACCACATGTACCAGAAATAGTTCTATAGAAATACAACCAAGAGCTTGAACAAATTGGAGATGCAGAGGATAATACAGACAGAGGCAGGGAAAGACAAAATCTAAAACAGATTATGCACAAAGTTATTAAAGTTAGCTTGACACTTCTTGAGGAGAATTCCCACCATTCCAAAGAGATTATATAACTGCAAAAACAATCGCTTCTCTGATTAGAGACATAATTGAGGTGGTAAGGGATAGTTGTGAAAGCAGTTCAGAGCTGCTGAAGCCTCATCCCTTGAAGACTCATCCCACTAGTTGAGCCCATTTGTTGTTCTTGTCCAATCGATATCCATTAAATTAATAAATGTAAAGATCATGTAACAATTTTCATTTCCTACTGCTGCTCCATTGCTGCTGTAGATATCAAAAGGAGTAGCCTTGTATTTGTGATTAATATTTGATTCTTTTTTATATAAAATAAATTTAAATTCAAAAAATATCTTGTAGAACTCGAAATCTCACAGCTGGTTCAGAAAATCAAAGACATCCTGGTAACCTACCTTTTATGTTGAGAGATGCCCAAATTTCAAGTTATGTGGCCCATTTATCTTGGGTAATGCATCCCAATTTCTTTAATGCAATGGTTGACTTCAACAATAATTCAAGATATTAGTGTCTGTTGAGATGTTTCATTGTATCTCTCATAGTTATAAATTTAATCCACATTTATTTTTCTCAAAATTATTTTCCCTTGAAGCATTCTTCCTGTAATGAATGCATGAAACAATGAAACCTACCTCGAGGATAGCATTGGTCTCCCTTCTTGTGTCATTAACTGGATTTTTTTTCCATTTAAGAAGATGCCCTGCACATTTAACTGGTAATATTTTTTTGTTTGATAAGGTGTCCCTGTTTGACTGCTTCTTGGCATCTTTTCCTTAATATCTTGAAGTTTTTAACAAATCCATTGGATGGATTTATTACCTGGATGTGATGAAGCTATGTAAAATAAAGGCTGTGAAAACGTATAATATCAAATTTTTCATTGAACATGGACAGCTTCATTTTATTGTTTGTATCACCTTTTTTATTATGGAAGAAAGAAGAAAACTAATGTGAATCAATGATTTAACAGAGTTCGTATCTAAAGAGTTTAGAACTTGTCAGGCCAAAACTATGGGGCAGTATATTTTTTTTAATTGTGTTGTTCAAGGATGATGGCTTGTAAGATCGCAACTTGACAGAGACTAAAAATCCTACATGAAACTCTTTGAACTCCTTGTTTGGCTATTAATATTTGTTGTACACTTGAGCCTCATTGACCCATCTTTGGTCACTAGTTAAAATCAAAATAGTTTCTCTCTTTCTCTCTCATTTTCTCCATATGACTTTTATTTTTTATGATCTATTATGACTTATAAGTATAAAATCAGACCTTGGAGTGTCGTTTGTCTTTTGCAAGTTATCACAGCAAATGGAACACTACATTTGACATCTAACCATGTTTCAAGACACAATGGTTTTGAACTATATACTTATAAATGAAGAAATGTAAATGGCTTGCATAGGAATCCACCAAAATTAATATAATTAGTCCATCATATTTAATTATTTGGCATTCACATAGATCCTCTGGTAACTCCTAATCATTCTCCAATAGCCTCTGTTATTGTTAAGAACCCGTGTCAACCCTCCTCTTTATTTTGTTAGTATATTTTGTCGGACGCATATGCTTTGTAAGTCGTCCCATCAGTATGTTGTATCATTCCACATTCATAGGGAGTAAGTAATAGTTGTTAAGTTGTCTATTTATTATGTTGCATTATCCCACATTCATGGGGGGTAATAGTTGTTTAGATTAGACTTAATATATAAGTATGTGTTGAGTCTAATGAAAGCATCCAAGAGTTATTTTGTATAGAGTTTGCTCAAAGGCGGTTGCCCCCTCGAAGTGGCCCACGATTGAAATAAAATATATTTTGTACTCCAATATTTCTGTTATATCGTGCATTCTCATTGTTTATTGCAGGAGGTTCTACACATCTGATATCAGAGCACTTTTCTTGGTACAAGTGGGAAATTTTTTTATTTTTTTATTTTTGGAAAAAAAAGGGGCAAAATTGGGTGGCGACTTTCACATCCATTTTGAAACTTCTTGTGTAGATTCAAGAAAAATAAGTTGCATATATGAATTCTTCTATAAAAGATACGCAGTTTCAAAAAAAATCATCTCATTTGGAGTTCTAAAAGTGGAGATATCGCTGATTTAAAATCAACAATATTTTAGAATTTCGGTGACAGCCGCGAAAATTGCAGAGCGAAAATATTTTGACCGGGTGCCGAGATTTCTATCCCGATTTCGTGTGTAGAAGCAGAGTGGTTGTTCCAGTTCCAGAAATAGGCTATAATAGCGATTCTGAAAAATATAGATCCGGTTATGCTCATTTTAAAAGTTTTCATCTCAAAACCCTAGCTCTAATTACGAGTTTTTTAGCATTGGGTGAAATTTCTGCCACATTTTTTCTAGCACTATGATTATTGCAATAGTTCTTCTTCTTACAGCAGTATTTTTCATTCGGGTCAGGGAATAAACCCTATCTACTTAACTATGGGAAGTACTTGAGCATAGCCCTAAAACTCATTGTGAGGAGTACCATAGGAACCCCGAAGTAGTTGGCCATTGAGAGGACCTGCCAAGCGAAAAGGGAAACGACCCCCACCAGATTGACTAGATTCCCATCCGTGAGGAAAACCAAAGATCTGTCGTTTTTGGCCAAGCGGTTAGCAGTTTTACTTGCGTCATGAAGTGAGGAGTACTGCCACAATAATCAAGCCTGAGACAGCCTTGGTGGCCGAGTGACTACCTTTGAACCATTAGGAAGCCAAATATACTTGGGGTCCATATCTATTTACAGTTGATAACACGTAGAATTCCAGAATTGTCACAGATTATTTACTCCAATTCAAGTTGATAAAGCACAGCTTTCTAGCATCGCCACAGATCATTTCAAACAAAAAAAAATTATGTTTTTCAACCATATATTCCTTGATTTCGCTTCGTTTCCCTTGAAAATTCACTGTAACCCCTGTCATTCCATTCTACATATTTCATTCATTAAGGACCCTATCCCAAGTCCACTTCCCGAAGCCCGAAATTCCATCTCCTTCTTTCACCCCGCTTTTGAAATTCACATTTTTTGTTTCCTTGTCCCTCAGAAAGTGTCCACAACCTAGTTTCCCACTCGCATTTTTCCCAACTCAAAATTTTCATTTTCTTAAACCCTCTCTGTTTTTGTTTTTCCACCCATGTCCGATATAAAAAAAAATCTTGCTTATGGTTGTCATCCGTGCAGGAGAAAATAGACAAATGGAAGAAGAACTTGTCACCCTCAAGACCAAACTCGAAGATCTAGATCAAAGATTTCTCGACCTCCATCTTTAGTATTCAGCCATAAGCAACCAACAACAACCTGAGTCTTCTGCAGGCACTGCATTCTCTGCTTCCAACAACTTTTATGGGCCGAAGATTGAATTCTCTCGCTTCAATGGTGATGATCCAAGTGGATGGATACATAAGGTAGAACAATACTTTCATATGCATAACACTTTTGATGTCACCAAAGTCCTACTTGCATCATTTCATTTGGAACGTGAAGCCCTTCAATGGTTGTGTTGGTACATCAAGGATCATGAAGAGCCCCAATGGACAGATTTTTGCCAACTCCTTTTGCACCGATTTGGCCCTAGTGGTTTTGATGAATTCACAGGAGCACTCACCAAACTTTGCCAGACTGGCACTGTGAGAGAGTATCAGACAGAATTTGAGAACTTAGTCAAGCACACAGGAGGATTTTCTGATGCATTCTACAGGAGTTGTTTTATCAGTGGTCTTAAGGATACAATCCGATCTGACGTTACAATGTTTTGTCCCAACACAATGACGGAAATCCTAGGGTTGGCTAAGTTGGCGGAGGACAAGATTAGGGCTCAACAACACCCGAAATCTACTTTTGTTCCATTCAGAAATATGGTTCCCCAAAGACATCCAATCCCTCTGACTCCTAGAACCACTCCTATCAAGCATTTGTCTGAAGCCAAGATGCGGGCACATAGGGAAAAAGGACTTTGTTATAATTGTGATGATAAATTCACCCAGGGACATCAATGTACTAAACACATGCCCTATTTCTTGGATGTGGCTTCTCCGCCTGCACTTGAAATCTGTGACGCTGCTCAGGATCCAATAGACGATCAGGTCGACATTCCGCAGCCACATATTGACCCTCAGATTGATAAACAAGTTGATTATTTTGTCCATCCTTTCTTTAGCTTTAAAGTTATGGTTGCCAATGGGAGAACCTTACCTTGCAAAGAAAAGTGTCGCAGCGTGTGTATCTCTATTGGAGATTATAACTTGCGCTCTAACATGTTTGCCATACCCCTAGGAGGTTGTTCTGTGATTTTGGGCACTTAATGGTTACGCACACTTGGACCCATCTTATGGGATTTTGCTGAACTGTGGATGCATTTTTTAGTCAATAGGAAAAAACACACATTCAATGGCTTACAACTAGGGTCTCTTAGCATCATCAGTTCACATTGCATGGAAACGATCCTTAAGAAGAATTCACATGGTGTCACCACTCAGCTCCATTTCATTCAAATGCAACCTTCGGCAGTCTCAAATACTCCCATGGATCTCTCATTCTGATGCACCCTTCAGATGCCTGATTTTTCCAAGCCCTTCACTCTTAAGAGTGATGCTTGCGACAATGGACTTGGTGTTGTCCTCTTTCAAGATGAACATCCCATGGCATTCACCGGTAAATCCCTTCCTGGAAAGAATTTATCCACCTCCACATTTGAGAAGGAAATGCTGACTATTTTGCACGCAATACAGAAGTGGTGTCCATACCTCTTAGGGAATCCTTGTTGCATCAAGACTAATCACCAGAGTCTGAAATATTTCCTGGAACAACGGGTCTCATCTCCAACACAACAGAAATGGGTTAGCAAACTCAGGGGTTATGACTATGAGATCAATTACAAGAAGGCTAAGGACAATCTTGTGGTGGATACTCTTTCCCGCACATTTGATGCCCTTGTCTCTCTTTCAACTATTGCTATGCCTATTCCACTTGGTTACACTTTGTTCAACAAGGCTATGTCAATGATTCCTCATTATTTGAAATAATCCAACCGTTGGCTAGTAACCCTTCTGTGGTACCACATTTCTCTTGGGATGGCTCTTCTCTGAGATATAAGGGTCGTCTGGTGATTCCCCAGAGCACAGATATTAAACATGCAATCTTTTATGAACTCCATGCTTCTCCATTCGGTAGGGCAGTTTAGGTTCATGAAAACATATGAGAGGGCACGATGTCACTTCTTTTGGAAGGGAATGCAACGAGAAATTCAATAGATGGTTTCCAAATGTGCTCCTTGTTAGCGCCACCAAGGTGAAACTACACTCCTTTCCGGATTGCTCGAACCTTTTCCCATCTCTACAAGGATTTAGACATATATTTCGATGGATTTCATTCAAGGGATCCCTAAATATGGAGGGAAGACCGTAATCTTGGTTATGGTTGATCGGCTCTCCAAATATCATCATTTTTGTGCTCTCAACCCTCCATATACCACCTCCTCAATTGCACAAATTTTCATGGACAAGATATTCCTTCTTCATGGAATCCCTTCTTCCATTGTCTCAGACCGCAACGCAACTTTCACAAGTAATTTTCTCCTTACTAACACCAAACTGAATATGAGTTCATTTTATTACCCACCAATAGATGGTTTGAATGAAGTCATCAACAACTATTGGGACACCTATCTTCGTTGTTTCACCTCTGAAGAACAACATCTGTGGGCAAAGTGTCTCCCTCTCGCTGAATGGTGGTACAATACTTCCTACCATACTGCATCTCAAATGACTTCATATGAAGCAGTTTATGGTCACACACCTCCAGTACTCCTTCCATACACCCCCAGCAGTTCACCAGTTCAGGCAGTTGACATGGTTCTTCGAAACCGACATCAAATTCTTCACATTATGCAAGACAATCTTCACATGGCCAGAACCCGCATGAAACACCAAGCCGATCAGCACCGTTCTGAGCACACTTTTCAAGTCAGCGGCATGGTTTTTCTTTGTCTGTAGCCTTACAAGCAATCCTCCTTAAAACTCAAAGGGAATCAAACACTCGCTCCAAAGATCTCTAGTCCATATACAATTCTTCAGAAGATTGGGTCTGTTGCTTATAAATTGGCACTTCCTCCTTCTTCTCGCATTCAACAAGTGATTGGCACCAACATCAGAGAAAAAATTGTTTTACCAGAACGGGATAATGAAGGATCCATCATTTAAGATCCGGAGGCCATCATCAATAAGCGCACTTGTCAGCTTCACTCTCGGTCCATCACAGAGGTCTTAATTCAGTGGCACAACATGCAACCAGAGGATGCTACATGGGAACCGCTCCTTCAGATTCAACAATAGTTTCCACATCTAAAGCTTTGAGGACAAAGCCTTTTTTTTAAGAGGGAGGGGATGTTAAGAACCCGTCTCAACCCTCCTCTTTATTTTGTTAGTATATTTTATCGGACACATATGCTTTCTAAGTCGTCCCATCAGTATGTTGTATTATCCACATTCATGGGGAGTAAGTAATAGTTGTTAAGTTGTCTAGTTATTATGTTGCATTATCCCACATTCATGGGGGGTAATAATTGTTTAGATTAGACTTAGTATATAAGTATGTGTTGAGGCTAATGAAAGCATCCAAGAGTTATTTTGTATTAAGCTTGCTCAAAAGAGGCTGATAAAATATCTTTTGTGCTCCAAAGTTTCTGTTATATCGTGCATTCTCATTGTTTATTGCAGGAGGTTCTCCACGGTTATTCTCTAAGTTTGGGAATGGTACCTATAATTTATAGCATGTACCTGTGATGACATTGGATTAACTATGGTAAAGTCTAGTTAGAATGAGTTGATCGTTGAAGAAATATCGCATTCTGTAAATAGTAGCTAAGATTCATAATGTCCAAGTTCTAGACATTGTATAATGTATGCTGGACCTTTCGAAGTAGTTGAGATACTTTATGTCTACATTATGCTATCTTGCGACATTTTCAAGTCTTTTGATTTAATTTTTCAATTATCATCTCATTAAAAATTGTTTGAGTTTATGTTTTTGTCTTTTTAGGTCAACCAAAAGGAGAACATACATGATGGTGAATAAATGGATATTATGCATTGATGTGTCATGTTACCCCAATCCAAGATGAGCAATCATTGCTTATGTCCTAGTCAACAATGCTTCGCATGAGGTTTTCCAAATAAATTGGGATATATCTGCTAGGAAAACAAACAATGAAGCATACTATCTTGCACTTATTGAAGGGCTAAAGCAGCCAACAACTATGGTGCAAATGACATCTTGGTATTCACCAACTCGGGACTTATCTGTAACCAGATGAAAGAGGTGTATCAAGTTTGAAAAGTCAATTTAAAACCCCTCCATAAAGAGGCAAAAAACATTGTTGTTCAATTTCAAACGGTTACGATAAATCACCACTCAGATATTAAGAGGATCTCGAGTGGTCTATTTTCTGGGACAATGTCTACTTTAGGGGAGAGTATGAAAGATAAAGTGGTGTCAATGTCTATTCCATCAAAATCTACTGCTAGACATTATTACACCTCCAGAATATGTATATGTTCGTTTGTTATATTTTTTTTGTGTTTGTCATGGTGTGGCTATTTCATTAAGGAAAAAGCCAATATGCGCCTCATCATGCAATGATATTGAATCATACCAAAAATTGTGTTTTTGAAGACGGAGATCTTTTTGGCTCTTTCAATTGGAAAATGTAATGATCAAGAAATCTTGTTATAAATCTGATTTTAGTGCCAATGGGAAAAGACACTCAGTCAATTTATGAAAATTGATGATGCTAAGATGCAATATTCCTTTATTTTTTATTTCTTATTCCTCATGTCATGTCATTTATATCCCCAGTTTGGATTTTAGTGTCGATGGGAAAAGGAACGAAGTCAATTTCTGAAAAATTATGATGCTAAAATGTAGTCTTCCTTTAGAACTGTGTATTTTAAATTTGAAATCATTGTCAAAAAGAATAAAAATGCAATGTCCTGTCATTTTATAGGTTGCGTTTTATAGGTTGTATAGTCGGAAATAGGCATAAGCATCTTTTCTTTTAGTTAAAAATCGGATGACATGGTTGGAAAACAAATATTGCAATAGATAAAATAAAATTACAACAAACTGCAAAGCGTGGAGCTATATTTACAATTGCATATTATGTCCTTCCTGAATACTATTGAAAGATATCTCTATCAATATCTTTTACTATCGTTGTTTCAAAATCATGGCATTAACTGCACTGATAAATAATTTTGGCTTTTTCTTGAGCAAATTCAACAAACTTTTTTCCATGGAAAGAAAATTAATATATGCCTCGCCCCAGCCTTGGCCCTCTTCCCTCACTGCTAAATGAAAATGCGTTGTGGTATTACCCAAACCTAACCTGCCAATCAACCCTATGTAAACCCTAATTCCACCAGCCCATTGCAAACCAAGTCAAGGTAATGTCAAGGTTTATGGTTATAGTTCTCATACATGGCTGAGGTATCTTCTATTTGCTTACAAAGATTAGTTTCAACTTTCAATATCATCAGTGATATTTCTCCTTTTTCTCCCATGTCTTAATTTCAATGACATTCCTCCTTTTTCTCCTCTTTCTTACTTTCCTTGGATAAAAATAACAACAGGGTAAACTGAAAATGATTCTTAGAGCATCTTTTCAATGGCTTTTCACTAGCATGTCCAAACTAGGAAGAAAGTCATATACATGAAATCTATATGGGAAAGTCTATGTGCACTCTACAAGTTATACCTTAATACCTATCCAGCAGTGGTACTGTATCTCATTGAAAAGAAAAAATTGCCTCTGGGAAATTATCGATTCCAACTAAGGATGATTGTTACCAAAGAATTTAGAGTTCCTTCTCATTCCCATATTCTCCATATCTGAAGGACTGACATGGTGTCCTCATCTTTATTATTGTGGGAAGTAGTAGAGTAATCTTAAAAGGAGAAAGGAGAATTTCTATTCTGCAACTATGAATATGGATGTTAATTTTGGAGCAGGACATTCAAATCACAAAGAGAAGCTCAAAAGCTTGTCAAATGAGGTTGGAAAGGTTGAAAATAGGAGTTTAAAGCCTTGAAGCATAAAATCCTGAGAATTGTGAAATAATTAAATGTTGCAACACAACATGCAGGAAGTGGCTTCTTTCCCAGGGGAGCATGGTGGAAACCTTGTAGACAATTAAGAACAAAGCTGCACGGTATCCGAAAGAGAAACAAGTTCCAAGATACATTTAAATTTCAAAAAAACTTGCATAGCAATACGAGAATACCCTATATGTATGAAAAAGTATGGATACTAAAAGATTTATACAAAACGAACCCGAACATAAGTATATAAATGTGACGTCTTGAATATCTAGAACTGGTGAATATAATCCATATAGCTCAAAGACCCTCTATGTGATGATTTATCGGTAGCAAAGATAATTCTAGACTCTAGTGCAAATCATGTTGTTCAGGCTCAGTATGAACTTGTTGTTGATCTTCAGAACTGTCCTGAATTAATGCTACTTCAGAAATTAAGATAAAAATGCAACTCAAGGCTATTTTTTCCATTTTTTCATGCATTCATACCAAATGACCATTTGTTACTGAGCATTGACTTATCTCAAGCAAGAATATTTAATTTTGTTATAAAAGTATAACAAATGAGTCATCTGTTTATCATAGAAAGTTAAATGGTAGAGTTAACAATTCTAACAACACAAAATGCCTTAGGGGGCAATTTGTTGTGTAGTTGAACACATGTTTATCATGCAAGTAATATCTATGTCCATGAGCTATATCGTTTATAAGTTCATAATTTTGTACTAGTGTTTTACACTTTCTAATAAGTTCATAATTTTGTCCATGAGTTAGGTCTTTATAGTATTATATTTCAATGCTTGTAAAAGGACATTTTGATATAATTACATCCTAATTACCCCTTAATGATAACTTGGGTTTCAAGCTAGGTTTTCTCTGTCATTTTTAAAAAAAGGATTGCCCCTCTCTTTGGTAACCCTCTCACTTCAGATATTTATTCATACCATTTTCATTGGAAATCTCTTCTTCCATGCACTTGGACCTGCAAAAGTAATCCATGCCCCTAATATTTTTTGTGCTTTGCCTCTTATGTTATTTGAGCTTTATTTCTATCACATTTTTCGCTACCATTTTCACTTACATCAGTACTTTGCAATAGTAGTGCTAGTTTGCATACAATAATGCTGCAAGCTATAACAGGTTTTAGATATGGTAGATTTGGTTGTTCTGGACAAAGAGTCAAGCAAGGATGTTCAAAAGGTAGCAAAGACGGTAATATTGAAAACCACTAGAACGAATATTTGATCAAAGGAAACCTGAATGATAGGTTTCAAAAGTTATCTAAGGAAGTCAAAAGATCACGGGAGAAAACATTGAATGGGAACAATCATCTTCAATTATTCAGAAAAATGTTACTTGAAAGCTTTCAGTTTTCCTCCAAACAATATTTGATCATAAGTGCTAGTTCCATTTCCTATGTTCTTTTATACCCAACTGTTCCAATGTGTTTCAAAGGATTTTTTATCTCCCATATCTGCTATATATATCGTACCTTGTAATTCAGGATTTGAGAGAACAGTGCAGACTGGTGGTTCAAGGATTCCACGTATGCACAAGGACCAAGGTTTTTACTTTCATAAATAAAGAAACCAGAATCTTTCAAATTTACAGGAAAATGGAATCTGCATAATAATATTGGCGTATTCTGATAGAAACAGAGAGGTGTACTGTCTAATTCCTTTTCCTCTTCTTGCAATTAAATCACGAGAATTGTCATCAAAGAATGCATGTGATAGATGGCCAAAATGCAACAGGAAAACGATGGAAGTAATATAACTTGCTGACACAATAACGTTTGCATTGATATTAACAAGTTGTAATATATCCACCCTCTACTATCATCATCCCATAAATGCTTCCAAATATAAAGGCCCTTTTCACCGTTTCAGTGTTTCACTGAGTCTTTTTTCCTGAAACAACGGGAGAGGGAGGCACCTCCTCATTCATTTCCCTGTTGTTGTAATTAAATCACAAGAGAAAGAGAGGGTGGTGCAGCCTCATTCATTTCCTTGTTGTTGTAATTAAATCACAAGAATTTTCCGCAAATAACTTGCAGACACAACAATTCCATCCATATTAATAAGTTAGCAATGCATCCCCCCTCATACAAAAAGACCCATTTGGAGAGATTGTCAGTGATCCTATGCCAATTATATTTTTGAGTTCAATAGCGGAAAGCTCTACTAGATTATGCACGAGTGTATGTCTTTGGCTCTTCTTTTGAACAGACAATGCATCTTGGATGAGGGCCTGTTAATTTCCGTGCAAGCTTGATCGCGATATGCATGGACATCAAAATTTTCTTATTTTACATTCAAACCTTCTTGCATCTCGGCAGAGTCAACATTTATATATTTTCATTATTGATAGTTCCTCCATAGTTCCTGTAGTTTCTCTTTTACAAAAAACCGTCTTAAAAGAAATGGATAGTGATTGACTTGTCTATGAATCAGTTTGTTGAATATAGGGCTAGTCATTTTTGTAACTGCCTTCAAATTCACTCATTAAACATCCCCACACATTTGCTCAACAGTCACACTATTACTTCAATACATACCCTGTCAGTAACTTGTAATGATTTCATGCTTAAACTCGGAAAGTCAATGCACCACCATCTTCTTTGTCATCATACAAACTCATCCATGGATCTGTTATCTGCTCTGCCATAACCATCTGCTCTGTTATCATCTGGTGGCCTTATCCTGCCATGCCAAGTTGCCCTACCACATATGATTGCCATCAATGACAATCTACACAATCTGCACTGACATATTTGGCATTCACTTCTAAATTTTTCTACTTTCACATTAATGTTTAATATTAATGTCAGGGTTCCATAAGGTGGAATAACTTTCAAATTTTCCATAAATTGGTTTAGAGTTCTGAATTCTTAGAATGCATGACTTGGGATGGTATTGTTCATCCCTTCATCTATCTTTTCCAGAGGTGCAAAGGTTTCAGTTCGCATTATTTGATGATAACAATTTGAATTTAATACAATTAATTTAAAAAAAAAATAATGAGAAGAAACAGTGGATGAAGGTGATTTTTTATCAATTGGCCAAGTTTTGTAAAGGTTTGAAACAGGTATTTTTTGTGAGGAGAGACAATGTAGTGCTGTGTTAGTGATCTGATAAAACACATGATAGAAGGGATGGGAGCACATAGATTCATTTAAGAGTTGCTTTGTTAGTGATCAGATAAAACATGACAGAAGGAATGGGTGGGCATAAATTTTTTAAGAGTTTTTTTTGTTAGTGATTGGTAAAACATATGACACAAGGATTGGGAGGACATACATTCTGTAAAGAGTTGGCTGGACGAGTATATTCCAAATATTGTGATTTTAAAGTGTCAGTTTTAAAGAGTCTGTCGGATATGAAGAATGTTCCTGCTGAGTCTGGAATAGTTTCAGTGGGCATTGTTTTGACTAGGTTTTTTTCTCAACACATGAAGAAGTGCATCTTATTTATATTGAGCAAAGGAAACACCTACATCCACAAATTGGAAAATCTGGCTGAAATGGCATTTTTTTTAAATGGTTTTGTTTTTTGGTCTTTTCGAATATCTTTTAGCACCCTTTTTGGTAATTGCATAAGCAAATGGGGTTTCGCCATGCAAACAACCAAAATTCAAAAAGCAAATGTTTTTTATATGTGAGAGAGAGTGCATGAAGAAAAGTGTTTTATCTTCAGGATTTCCTTTTGTATCTTTATCAATGAAGGTTTTAACACATGTTAAACAAACCCAACCAAATCTTTAAGTGGATGTTAATAGACTATATATATTTTAAATATATATATGTAGAGGTGTCACCACATGAAGGAAGCAAGTTCAAACCCCTATAGGCATAGAGCCATGGGAGTATAAATTGTCCAATTTTGTAGTGTTTTTGGGATCAGAATAGAATTTTTCAAAAGACAATAATGATAGTTTGCATTATATAGTATACACAGAAGTTAACAGAGCTGAGAGACACAAAACATGAGAAAACTGAGTCAGAAAGGATTTGACTGCCCAGATTCACCATAAGCTCTTTCTATTACATGGAAATTATCAATGTCAAACAGCAGATCAAAGAAACCTCAAAGCCATCTATGCTAGGAAGATAAGGTAGAATGACCACACTAGAGAACATGCAATTGAATAAACAAGGACGACAATTATGTACATCAATCCACATGCATCTCTGTAAGGCATCCAACAACAATACTCAATGCCTTTAGCATCACCTCTTCTTGTTTTGTTTCTCCTTGGATAATCCTTTCATTAAGAGCTTCATTGCCCATACCCATCTCTTCAAAATGCCATAGCTGATGTCCAATACCACACACCACACACCACAGAGCTTCATCAAAAAGCAATCTATGAGTCCTTTTACCAGTTAGTGAAACAGACAAAACTACCAAAATGATGAACCTACTAGAAACTGTGCAATTGAGTAAGCATGGAATCCAATTCTGCACTAGATGGGCAATCAACAGGAATCTCTGAAAGGCACGTTGCAGCAATCCTCACTGCCATGAGCATATTCTCTTCGTGTTCTCCCTCCCCTTCAATAATCCCTTTATCAAGAGCTTCAAAGGCTTTCAACTTTCTCTTTAAACATCACTTTATGTTAGCATGTGGCATTGCATTTGTAGATCTGCTTTGCTTTCTCTTTGCAAAGTGAGATTTGTCAATCAACCAAGCATGTTCAATAGGAGGATGGCCTTGCATATCCCCATGGCATTGGATTGGAACCAAGAACATGGAGTGTTGCACATCTGTACACATCAACACATCACACCTTAAAGAACAACAATGCATAAAGGGTATTTGACAAAGAGTTCAAAACATAGCATTTTCCAAAACTTACAGATATCCAATTGGAGAATTGTCACTATAGACACTATTTGGCATGTAAAGGAAGATGGGTATGCAAACTTTGATTACACCAATATGAGAGTTTCATCAAACCTACGTGGAATAGTAAGAAACGTTGGATGCCCTTGCATTTCCCCGTGGTCTTGGATTGGCGCCACAAAAAAGGAGTGTTGCACCTTTGCACACATCAACACATCACATGTTAAAGAATGGTGATGCCTAAATAAAGGGTAATTGACATAGAGTTCAAAATATGGCAAAAAAAATAGTAACCTAGTCTTGCAAAAAAATCAAGGTGTTGGAAATGGTGTTGAAAGCATAGCATTTTACAAAGCTTGCAGATCACTAATTGGAGAATTGTGAAGCAGTTGGGCATGTTGCATCTCCCTATGGCTTTGATTTGATGCCAAGGGAGTGGATTGTTGAACGTATGCAAACATGAACACACCATAAAGATATGAAACATATGTTATTTCAAAGAAATTGATTTCAAAACATATGAAAAGTCCACTGAAATGTACCTACCATGGCAAGAAAGTTTGGATTCCCTTGCATTTCCCCATGGCCTTGAATTGGTGCCACGAAAAAGGAGTGTTGTGCCTCTTCACACATAAACACATCACATGTTAAAGAATGGTGATGCCTAAATAAAGGGTAATTGACATAGAGTTCAAAAGATGGAAAAAAATAGTAACCGAGTCTTGCAAAAAAATCAAGGTGTTGGCAATGGTGTTGAAAGCATAGCATTTTGAAAACCTTCCAGATCACTAATTGGAGACTTGTGAAGAAGATGGGCATGCTACATCTCCCTATGGCTTTGAGTTGATGCCAAGGGAGTGGATTGTTGAACGTCTGCAAGCATGAACACAACAAACAGATATGAAACATATGTTATTTCAAAGAAATTGCTTTCAAAACATATGAAAAGTCCACTGAAATGTACCTGCCATGGCAGGAAAGTTTGGATTCCCTTGCATTTCCCCATGGCCTTGGATTGGTGCCATGAAAAATGAGTGTTGCGCCTCTGCACACATCAACACATCACATGTTAAAGAATGGTGATGCCTAAATAAAGGGTAATTGACATAGAGTTCAAAAGATGGCAAAAAAAATAGTAACCTAGTCTTGCAAAAAAAATCAATGTGTTGGAAATGGTGTTGAAAACATAGCATTTTGCAAACCTTGCAGATCACTAATTGGAGACTTGTGAAGCAGTTGGGCATGTTGCATCTCCTTATGGATTTGAGTTGACGCCAGGGAAGAGGATTGTTGTACCTCTGCTAACATGAACACAACAAACATATATGAAACATATGTTATTTCAAAGAAATTGTTTTCAAAACATGCGAAAAGTCCACTGAAATGTACCTGGCATGGCAGGAAAGTTTAGATGCCCTTGCATTTCCCCATGGCCTTGGATTGTCTCCACCGTTGTGGAGTGTTGCACCTATGCAAATATAAAGACATCACATGGTAAAGAATGGTGATGCCTAAATATACTAATCTAAACCCATTACTCTTGTTGATATTTGAAACTAACCTGGGACCATAGATAGTGAATTCTTTGCTGGAGGACATCCTCGTTTGTTGATGTAGTGAAACTGAAATGGTTCTTCTTCCAATGCAGGGAGATTCAAATAAATTTCCATTCCACTCTATTGTTTTTTTCTTCTTTGTTTGTTTTTAGGGCTTAGGAAACTCTTCTTCCTCTTCAAAGACATATCAAGAGCATCCACCCCAACTGTGAATTCAAAATCCATAAGGTGTTGCTTGTTGGCCTCTTCCAACATCTTTTTCACCATATCAGTCAACTGTTTCGTCTTGGTCAATGTGGTAGGGAGGCTATTTTGAATCAACTGCAAGTATATAAACAACTCCTCTCTAGCAAAATGAAGTGCATGTACATCTGCGTCAACACTATCGGTGGCCACAAGATCAGTGTTGACATATACACTATGGTTGTGGGGCTCTATACTTATGTCAGGAAGCTCATTGAATGTGTTAGCCATTGCATCCCGATGACATAATGGTTTTGAATTGCTTGATTTGAAATATAACCAATTGACCTTTATGGCATGCTTGCAAATATTCCCACGAATAGACCATGGGCATTCACACACTATAAAATATGCACGATACCAATTGACAAGGTATTTATTATTGTGAATGCTTTGACTCCTCACCCAATAATCTTGAGGTGTGCTCCCATGAGGGAAACAATCATTGTTTGGAATTCTTCTAGCCTTTTCCATGGATGATTCAAATTGCTTCTATTTCTTATAATTTTTCAAGTATCCTTCCTTTTTTAAAATTTCATTGAACCGATAACAAGGTTCAACACTTGTTAAGAGCATGCACAACAACCAGTCCATCCTACGAGCACACTTCTTCCTTCGATCACATAGAAAGTCGGTCTTCAGGTAACAATGATATGACTCAACGACTTTGTTAGTCTCTTGATTGTCATGAGGGAAATATCGACATCCTTTCACCCACATCCCTAGATGTAAGGAACCAAGTTAGTGTAGGTAAATCATCTTTATGAAAGACAAAAAAAACAAGGAGAGTTTGTGCACTTACGAAATTTGTCCCCGGTAACCCAATTCTTGTGGAAGTATTCTAAGAACTTTTTTTTGCCTGCAAATTTTCTAAAAAATCCATGGATTGCATCATCCACATCATCATTGGAACTATGTTTCATGATGAATCGTAAGTCGTTGAACATATCATTTACTTTTTCTTTATTGCAGACAAAATTGTTCACATTTTTTTCCACGCCCTTTGTACATGCTAGACACACAAGATCACTTCACACCCTGTGATCGTCCTGCCATATTAAATGCATTTAAATGTGAGATTCTTAGAATAAATGAAAGCTATATTGCAACATAAGAATATTAAAGTTACCTCAAAGCTGAAATTTCAGCCAATGCATCATTAACCATGAAAGCATTGACTTTCCAATCAAGATGTATTTGGTAGCACTGTTGCATGAGTTTCGCCAACCATAATGCAATATTAGCTGATGTATTTCGTTCTGTCACAACTCATGCTATAAGAACTCCTCTTTGTTGTTCATCAAATGCCACGAGTGTGGAAAGATGATATTGCCATATTCAAAGAACATGTAATGTCAAATTCAATTCATCGATCATATTGAATGGATACAATTCAAATATGCATATTAAATCATTGGCATTCAACTTACTCCGTATTTATTTGTACTAAACGTTGAATCTATGGCTATTATGCTATTGTGGGATAGCTTGACCATGGTATCCAACATCCATTTTGTTTGAATTCCCATTATGAAAGGAACACCTGGACCATTGGTTTTTTGGTAAAAGGAAAAATCTTTTGGTCGCTTTTGATACCATAAGTTGATGCTCATTTCATCCTTTTGGTGGAGTTGGTATTTACCCTTCATCAACCGACTTATATGGTGAAAATATCTTTCCTAAATAGGAAGAAATCTCTATCTCGAACTGTTGGATCCATGTCAACATGCCTGTCGATGTGCATTTTATATGCTAAATCAATGGACACTCCCAAAAGGTAACAAGTCTCCACCTAGGGAACAATGTCCTTCGTTAGATTTGTCTTATGCAATGTCCTTGCCTCACCTGAAGTGTCAAGTTTTGCATGACATGGCCATCCTTGTTCATCTTCATGCTCATACATATTGTAAGTCAATATTGCTATATCAGGACTTTGAACCATAACTTTTACAATGAAGTGGCATTGGCAATCCCTCTTCTGTGAAGTCTTTAGTTTAGCTAAATGCTCTCCTATTATGTCGTTTGCCCCACGTGAACATTGATAACTACATAGGGAGTTTTGAAACATTAGTAAAAACTATGAATGCTAAATGCAACATGAAGACTATTATGTAGAGAATGCACTCTCAAAATACTTACAAGTCATATAGGAAGGAAAAACTATTCCTTTCTCTAGGTTGTTTGTTTTGGCGGCGTAGGAAAGTACATGGAGCATCGGGGTTTTCTTCCTCCTCTCTAATAAAATCAACAACTCTGCGTGAAGGGACTAAAGCAACACGATCGATACTTTGGTTTTCTTAATATATTTCAGTCCAAACTAAGTCTTTACTAGAAAACGTGACCTTCTCTTTGAGGTCTTGTACCTAAAGGTCCATGATGGACTCCCATTTGCCTCGCTTGCCCATTTTTTGCTAATTCCTGCATACAATATGCAAACACATCAGAAATCTAGATTATGTTGAAACACGATTGCAGTAAACATCTCTATTGAAAAAATAAAATTCCAAGACTACAATTTGCAGGTTAACTTTTCTCAATTCCAAGAATATATAGTATCAAGAAGATATAATACATTAAATGACATATGCATGGATAATTAGTCTAACAATAATTATGAAAACTCTAATGCCAAACTCAGTCTCCTTGATTCTGATGCTCTGAATTTGTCCTTTGATGGCCTTGATTAAATTTCTATTTGGTTTCATGCATTTGCTTGCTGGAGCCATATATTTGTCTTAAAAAAAATTCACTAATGATCATGACTTCTTAAATATTTATTATTAACAACTTAAACGATGGGAGGAAGCTTTAAATGATTATGAACCTTTGAGGAGAGAAATACCAAGGGTTGGAGCACTAAAACAATTCCCTTGCACCACCATACCACCCTTATCTGCAAGTTTCACAATCATCCTCTGTCTTCAAGACTCACACTTATCTTCATGTACTTACACAATTGTTCTTGCACTTATTGTGCTTTACCTTCTTCATTAATCATTAGTTCACAAACCTTTGCCTCTCTTTTTTCTTGCAAGATCCATATATGTGTACTAAATCATTCTTGATTCTCCTCTGGAAAGTTATTTTATCCCAGTTACTATAAACAAATATTCATAACAAGGTCATCCTTAATCAACATTAAAACTTAATCAATCTTCTAATTCCATCATTCATGCAATCCATTTGCATACCTTCTCATCTGTGCGTTATGCAACCATTCAAACAAATCTAACTTAAATACATCTGATATTTCATTATTAAGGTTTCATGTGCAATAATAAGTTCTAGAACAATACAATTTCCTTTCCAATACCTTCTAAAATAGAATTAATTTTTTTGTACCTTGAAAGGTAGAGTGTTAAGTTTCAAGGATTGGAAAACACCTGAGTTTTCTGAATCTTTGTGTAGAGGAGTATGTCTATAGTCAATACTTAATGAGTTGCCTATGTGCTACCTTAAACATTGCTCTAACTCAACATTGATCAATGATCTCATCATTATGAAATACATTCTTATGTGCTATGAAGCTCATGTAGACTACACATCATTCTCCAACTAAAACTCCATGGCCTAAATAATCTTGGACTCGTTGAGATTCTCATTGTAACATTTGAACCTGCAACTCTTAAAACAAAACCCTAAATTTTCTCTCATCAAACTTGAGATGCATCATATACTCAGATTCTTCATTTCAAGGCCCAAATCGAGCTTCATACAAAATATAATTTTGGATAGTATATGCAACCTTACTACATTTGAGAACTCATCAAATTATTTGCAAGAAATTTCTTTTTCTTCAATGTATATCATTAATTTCAAAAAGATAAAAGCAACCCTAGTTCTTCCTTGATACACTGCACACTTTTCTCTTGGTTGACCTGGTTTTCCTATTCACATGTGAACCACATAAGTTTGAACCTAATCATTTTGATATCAAGTTCAACAAGTCTATATTCATAGAAAATATTTCTCCAACTATACCACTCAAAGGAAACTTATCTCTTGGTTTGTTTCAGTGTGGGACAAAGTTGGTGGGAAGTTTATGGTTGACAGAAATTTCAAGCCCTTTTCTGCATATAAGGGAGCTGCTAAAGGAGCTAGGTTACGGTGATCAAGCTTTAAAACACATGCTTTAAAACTGTGATCCAGCTTCAAAACACATGCTTAAATACTTTAAAGTGTTGAATAATTGTGATCAAGCTTTAAAACACATGCTTAAATACTTTAAAGTGCTCAGAAATAGCGAGCCAGATATTGTGATATCATTTTATGGAGCTTACAAGCTACACCTTAAACTAAAATGCCTGGTTGCTGGCAACAAATATCATAACCATGCATTGCGGTCCCTGGGTTTTATGATAGTTCCTGGCAGGAAAGGTTGCTGCACAGCAGAAGACCTAACTTCATAGCTGGTATACCTAGCAGAGAGTTCTTGCACAAACAACACAAGCCAAAATAAGAGCATGAGCTCATGTGATTCCTTTATCTTTGCAGTTTTTAGCTGCCATAGTCTTTGATACGGGTATGTCATCCTGTCTAGAGTATTTGGAGGCAGTTCCTTGGTTCGAGGAAGAAGAGGAAAAAGTCTCTTCTTTGTTGGCTCAGCTTCAACTGGACAATATAGGAGCAATTGAGGTATTGAAGAGGATTTCTACAAAAGAGGAAAATGTGGGAGGATCTGAAGAGGCACTTATTAAGCTAATGCAACTTGTTCTCAAAGGTACAGATGAGAAGGCAAGACGAGATATCAAGGCCCTAGTTTCAAGAATGCTTAGAGAAAATGCTTCCCAGAGTAGAGATTTATATGATGTTATTAAAGACAGTCTTTACAACGCTTGCAATACCTGTCCAGATTCTCTTTTGCATCATTTCATGCAAGATACAAGTACTGATTTAATGGGAAGGACAACGGAAGACCAGGCTTTAATCATCAAACAAATAGCCCGTCAAGCTGATAATTTTCACTAGTTACTCGATATTTTGATTGATAGACTGATTGCGGATGATTTTGTCTAAATGTGGGCTAATCAACAGAGCTTGCAGCTCTACATTCTAAAATACCTACAATGTATCGCTACAAAGTCAGTCGTCTTACAAAAAGGCTATACATTGCATTAGGAAAAGGCCAAGTTTTGGTTCCCAAGGATGTTCATTTCTCAATGTTGTAAACCTGGTTGCATCGTCTTTTTGATGTTTTTGGTTGGATGTGAAGGGCACGTAAGTCATTGGACAAGAAGATTGTTGAGGATGGAATCAGCCAAGCAATTTTAACTTTACCACTTAGACAGGAACAGAGCATATTGCTTAATTGGTTTGACAGATTTCTAAGCAATGGTGATGACACTCCAAATCTACAGAGATCTTTTGAGGTGTGGTGGAGAAGAACCTATGTGAGGCCTTATGTAGAATCAGATCAAAATAATCTACAAGTAGCTTCATACAACTAGATGTGAAGAGTATCATCTAAGAATCTTTGAGATTATCTAGTAAGTTTAGTGTATCTTTATGACTTAAAAAAAAGGGCTTTTCTATATTGGAAAAAGGGATGTGTACAATAATCTTGATTCCTAACCATGACCAATGATTGTAAGTGTTCTCATTTGAATGCATATTTTATTCAGTGTTAATGGGGGGTTTTATGTCACAAGTTACAACTAGAGTTCCGTGTCTTGAAATTATATTTTTATTGTAATTTTTCTTGCAGAATAGATAGAATGTTTTAAATTTCAACCTATCATGCAATTACTTAGGAGTTAAACCGGTAAAACATACTTAGGCTCTTCTGATACATACTTGTTCTATGTCCATTCACATATTTGTTCAACATTGTAGGGTGATAAATTATTCCTCTTTGTATGCAATAATTTGCAAAGGAAAGGGAATGTTGGATGTTCGGACAAATTACAGAACTTTGTAAGATGTTTTTGGGTTTTTTTAAGGGGACATGAATGCAATTTTTTACAATTATGATTCGAACAAGATCAATTTATTAGGTGAAGTTTCCATAAAACATTAGAAAAGAGTTTATAGTTTTAATTACTCTCACTCATGATATAGGTTCAATTGTCAATTTGTCACCTTCAAATTTGATCATTGGATGTTTCTTTGGAGTTACCTCCCGCAAGAGATGAGTTTAGAGAGCAAGAAAGTGACTCAACTTTACTCGTCTCATGTAACTGGCGAGCGAGAAAGTGTTGTTCTATTGCACTTGAGTTATCACAAAAAGACCTGTCTACAGAGAATCAAATTTACTGTGCTTGACCTTGTCTTGCCTAAAAACATCCCATTTCAGAATCTAGTCTCCAACCTAAAAATTGTCCACCTTTGCTTTCTTGTCAAAAGTATTTTTTATCTTCTTTTGGTGAGCTTCTGACTTCTCCACCAACTGTTCTCTAACTTGCCGCAGCTCAACCAAATCAAGCATTCTTCTTAACATGTCATTTGGTTATTCATGTTCCTCTTGAAAGAACTTGGCTACTGGTAGAACTACCTGAATGGGGAAAATATCATCAATACCATACACCAACTTAAAAGGAGAAGTCCCTATGGATTTTTTGTTGGTCACTCTGTCATCCCAAAGAGCAAACTTTAGCTTAGAATCCCAACTCTTCTAATTTTTCTCCAATAGTTTTCTGATGATTCTAACTAGGCTCTTATTGGATGACTCAACAAGGCCATTTCCTTGAGGGTAGTAGGAAGTAGAATGCACCAATTTAATTCCCATTGAATCACACATGTTAACCAATGCACCGGATTTAAAAGCTGGTGCATTATCAGTCACTAGTCTTTCTGGGCAACCAAATCTGATAAAGATGTTTTCATATAGAAATTTCATGATGACTTGATGAGTGGCATTCCTGGTGGGGATTGCCTCTATCCATTTGGTGAAATAATCAGTGGCTACTAGGATCCACTTGCGCTGACCACTGGATGAAGGATTGATCTCACCTATGAAATCAAGACCCCACTGCTGGAAAGGACCATTCACTACAATAGGTCTAAGGGGAAAAGATTTGGGCTGCTGCTTTCCTATGAATCTTTGGCATTTGTCACAAGCTTTCACAAAGGTACACACATCAGAGAAAAGAATAGGCCAATAGTACCCAACCCTTAGAATCTCGTGGGCTGTAGTTTTCCAGTAATGATGGCCTCCACATATGCCTGAATGGAATTGTTGCATGACTTGAACTGATTCTTCTTTATCTAAACATCTCAGCAAAATACCAGAAGGATCTTTCTAATACAGCAGATTTTTAATTATGTGAAATTTAACAGACCTAAGCTTAAGAGCCCATGCTTGAGTCATGCTAAGCTCAGGGAGAACTTCTAAATTTTGCAAAAAATGAATAATATCTAAATACCACTCACATGAAGACAAATTCTTAGCCACCTGCTGACTGTCATGTTGCTCTTTTGTTGCTACCTCTGTCTGTAAGTTTGCTAAACTTATACCAATGAAATTCATGCCTAGTAGATCACAATTTTCTTCATCCATAAGCTTAGCTAGGCCTTGGCTTTTTACTAGCTTGGTGGGATTTACTTTTATGTCAAACTCAATCAGCTTTGCAATCCATTTGGCTCTTTTGCCATCAATGTCAGGCTGGGTTAAGACATCCTTTACAGAAGCTGAGGGAACATAGGCAATGACTTTTGTGTGCATAATATAAATTCTGAAAGCTTTCAATGACTTAATAAGAGCATAAGCTTGTTTTTCAGTAGGATCATACTTCAGTTCAGCATCCCTTAATGTTTTGCTGAAAAAAGAAATAGGGAGATCTAGACCTTCATCACCTTTTTGTAACAAAACTGCTGCCACTGTATCATAGGAAGAAAAAGAAAAAATATAGAAGCCCTTGGTATAGTCTGGACTAATTAGAGTGAGAGCTTCCATGATAGCCTGCTTGATGGCTTCAAAAGAGTTTCTTGCATTTTCTGTCCATTTGATTTTAGATTCCTTCCTCAACATAGAAGTTATGTGTTTTGCTAACTCAGAAAAATTTGGAATAAACCTCGTGACAAAATTTATCTTACCGAGGAATGACTGAATATCCTTTTTTGACCTAGGTATGGATAATTTCTGAATTGCTTCGACCCGAATAGGATCAATCTTCACACCTTCTGCTAAAACTATGTGGCCTAGGATTTTTCCCTCCCTGAGAGCAAATTGAGACTTTTTTGGGTTCAGGGATATCTCAAACTGTCTACATTTCAGAAAAACCCTTCTTAAGTGCTGCAAATGATCTTCATAATTGTTTGAGTATATAGTGAGGTCATTAAGATATATGAGAACAAACTTGTCCTTTAATCCCACAAAGGCTATGTCCATGGCCCTCTGAAAGGTGGCCCCAGCATTCATCAGCCAAAATGGCATCTTGGCATACATGAAGGTACCCCAAAGAGTGGTAAAAGCAGTTTTTTCTTAATCATCAGGGTGTAAAGAAACTTGATTGTAGCCTGAGAAGCCATCTAGAAATGACATGACACTAGCTCCTAAAATTCTTTGCAACAGATGCTCCATCTTGGGTAAGGGGTAGTTGTCTTTCTTGGAGCATTTATTTAGGTTTCTAAAATCAACACATACCTGATCTCGCCATTTTTCTTCCTCACTATTACTAAATTTGCAATCCATTTAGAATACCTCAGTGGGATTATGATTTTAGCATCAAGGAGCTTTTTGATTTCTTTCTCGATCATAGGCAGTAAGAGAGGACTGATAGGCCTTAAATTCTGTTTGAAAGGGATGGTGTCCTTTTCCAGAGGAATTCTATGTTGAATGATATCTGTATCATATGTCTTCAGATCAATGTATTCCCAAGCAAATATATCAGCAAATTCTTTCATAATACTGCAAAGTTCTGACCTCTGATTAGCAGTCAACTCAGTAGACAAATTTATGAATCTAGGATGACTTTGGCTACCTATATTATGCTCATGGACAATGGGGTCTTTCTCCCTTTTCATAGGTTTGAAGGGGACATCATTATGGTCAAAAAGATTCTCAAGAGGTACTAGGCCCCGAGGTATATAATTTCTTGGCAACTGAACAATATTATGTTTACCCATTTTCCCCTTCAACTTAGTCTCCTAGGATTCCTCTCCATTTATATATTCTTGGTCAATATGCATATAAAAAAAATCATCAACAACCTGGAGAAATCTACTAAGTTCATCATCATCCTCAAATACTTTCCAATATTTAACATTATCAGGTAGGGATGGCCTATACTTGACTTGGATTTCATAGTTCAATTTAGGAGGCATAGGATAGACGAACATACTGGCAGAGACAACAAGGGAATCAACTAGATGGTTCATAGCCCTGGGTATATAGGAAATGTCAAAAATCATGAAAGAGTCCCTAAGTTTCCATACCTCATCTCTGTATGCTTTTAGCCTAACATTCTTTACTTGAAAAGTGTTGTTCACCTGCTGTATGATGAGATCTACATCTCCAAATATCTTCAGACACATGATTCCCATCTCCTTAGTAGCCTTTACTCCCAATATCAAAGCCTCATACTGTTCTATATTGTTAGTACTCTTGAAATCAAGTTTATAAGACAAATGAATAGTCTCCTTTGAGGGAGAAATCAAAACTACACCTGCACTTGCTGATACTTGAGTACTGGTCCCATAAAAAAACATGCTCCAGAAAGAGGTGGTTACTTCTTCAAGTTGTTGATAGGTAGGCTTTGTGAGCTGCATAGGTACTGGTTGAGAATCATCTATTTGCAGAATACATGCCCCAAAGTCTGTGTCCACTA
Organism: Pseudotsuga menziesii; assembly: GCA_001517045.1. Classification (NCBI taxonomy): domain Eukaryota; kingdom Viridiplantae; phylum Streptophyta; class Pinopsida; order Pinales; family Pinaceae; genus Pseudotsuga; species Pseudotsuga menziesii. The sequence continues at coordinate 50,540 of LPNX010250407.1, forward strand.
CATAGATGGGATTATTTACAGAATTGCTTTCATTATTGATGATGTAGGCAAGTTGATTTTCTCTGTAGAGTCTCTTGGTTTCTCCTCCAAACATCGGGATTGTATCATAAGTAAGGTCCATTTGTAGGGTACCACCTAGCCTTTTACTCCATGAACAAGAAAAGAGGAGGCCAAACTTGGGTGGGATATCAACAACTACTACATCCATCACTATGATTTTTGAAGGTAGCTGGGAGAGATTTATGACAAGGTCTTTTATGAGGCCTAGTCATTTGACCTTCCTAAAGTCAAAAGAGAAAAGATCATGGTAAGGTTTGGTGATGCTGAGCCCAAGCTCATCCATCACTTCTTTTGGCATAAGATTGTGGGATGCTCCTGAGTCTAGCAAACAATTGTGAAGGATCTTGTCATGGATGTTCAAGGATATATAGAAGGGTGGACAGGACTCATCCATTTCTTCAACCATAGGACCTAGGGTTACTATGGGATTATCATCTTGCAAATTCACAAAGTCAGCATCTACGGGTGTCTTTGGCTGGAGATATTTCAGTATAGATGACTTAAAGGAATCATTCTTCATAAGCTCTATCAAGGGAAAAGGGATTTTCAGTTTTTGAATTTTTGACTCAAGATTGAAAGAATAAGACAATTTGTCAGAAGTTCTTACCTCTTGTGGTGGAGCTTTAAGCTGGATTTGATCGTGGACTGATGGTTGCAATGGCCTTTGCTACTATTTTGAAGGAGCAACAACATTTTTTGCAGGAGCAGAAGACTATCTTGTAGGGACAGGATTCTTCTTTACAGGAGTAACAATCAAAGGTTTTGGAGCAGAAGGATTGGACCTCAAATTGTAACCTCCTTTATCATCTACCTGATATAAGGATTCTTCAGTGATCTGCTCGTTCATGAGGGCTTCCTCATAATCTGCTCGTGTCAAGAAAGAGGGATCAACTTCATATTCCATGCAATTGATATTGTCTTCTGCTTCTCCTTCTCCATGAGTAAACTCTTGTTCTTCTTCTAACACAACATTTTGGAAAGGAGCTCTGATTCTTTGTTGCTCGGTTGGATTCCTATCCCTTTGGAGGATTTGAGCCTGTGGGTTATTTCTTTTGTAAGGGAAAATATTAGGGTTTCTAGATGAAATTCATTTGGCCCTTAACCTCTTACAGGTAGTTGACCTCAATCTTTAAGTTTAGACATTTCAGCTGTTAAGCTGTCCAACATCTTGGCCATTTTTCCATTTTGGTTTCTGATGAAGAAGGATCTGAAGATTGCTTCTTCCTGTCCACTTTTCCCTTAAGTTTCTGAGATGCAACAACATTAGACTCAACTTCAAGGGCAACATCTTGCATGAGTGATAAAGAAGATATCTGCTTTCTTTGAGAAGAAGACATAACTCGGAGTCAAAAGAATTTGCATAAGTGATTTTGGCCGAAGTCTCTGTAGGTTTGATCTCAGCAGGGATCTTGCTGAACATTTTGTTAAATATTTTTATGAAATTTGAAACAAACTCACCATTCTCTCTCCTCAAATTGCTAAAATCTATGATATAGTAAAGATGGTCTCTTCTTTCTCCCCAATGCTTCAAAAATATGTCATCTAGAGCTTCAATGCCAGCTATTGATTCATCAGGTAACTCTTTGAACCATTTCCTAACCTGACCATCTAAGTTCTGCACAAAAACCCTAGTCCACACATCCTCTTGTTCAATGTTTATATTCTCAGCATAACTGTAGAATGCCTCTAAATGTTCTTCAGTTGTAAAATCTCCCTCCCCAGTCAACTTAGGCATATATTTTAGATAATCTCCAATAGGCATATAAGAAAGGGGGTTAGGCAAATTTAGAGGGGCATATATGGAAACAAGGATCCTTTCCATCTTAGTCAGAGGGGAAGCCATATTGGATGTGGGTATGGAAGGAGCAGAAGAAGATGTTGTTGGTGTGGGTGGTAGCTGAGGAGGTATAGGTGGTATATTTACCCCATTGGGGTTGCCAGGAATCAGATCTACAAAAGCAGAAGTGCTTGAAGATTCCTCAAATTTCAAATTTTCTGATTCACTTATAATTTTCTGAGAACTAGATGCTTCAGTAGAAGAATATTTAAAGGGAGGTATATTTGATACAATAGAAGAAGTACCTCTAGAAGTACCTAATGTAGTTCCCCTTATAGATCTGGAATTCTATCTTTGCAAAGCTCTTCCTCTCCTTATAATCTGTTCAGAATCTGAAACAAGTGTCATTGGTGGCCTCTGAGGACTTGTTCTGGTACTTGGTATTCTTGGAGCCACTTTGTTCCAATGGAATCACTAGATAGATGATTACAACTAGGATAATGTCCACACTTTGTTTATCATCAAAGTGGGATCTATGTTGTCTCTCAAGGAAGCTGAGCTTCAATCTCTTCTCCTCGGCAATGGCGCCAATTTGTTAGCTCTCCAGGAAACTCTTCTAGGCTATAACTTGAAGATGCCTGGTAACTTAATTTTATCTTAATGATTCACTCAAATGGATCAAGCTAGATGACTCAATCAAACCTCACTCACTCAAGACATGCATAAACATAACCAGATTAACAAGGCTTTTAACTAACACTGTTCAGAGAGTTGTAGATAAATGAATGTATGAAGAACATTTAATTTACTAGCAGAAACATACACACAAAGTATATATGAATGGCCAGATAAACCAAGTAAAGTACTTACAAATTTCTAATTTATGGATGCATTAACAAGTTGACAGTTATCAAACATCAGACAAACAAAATCATGAATTTGACATTCAGGTGCAAGTAATAGAATATACAAGAAGATGAAGATCTAGACAAGTAATGGCAAAAGAAGCTTGTATTACTGATCTCAAAATGAGAAGCTTGAGCTTACAAAGTATGAAAAAGTCTTTAAAAGTTGATCCTTTTGTTCTACAGAAGTCACAGGCTTTATAGCCTTTACAAAATTATTCTAGATCCTGACAAACTGGATCAAATTTACTAAATATAGATAGTCCTAAATATTTGCTAGAAAATAGGAAAATATCCCATTTTGATGGTCAATCTCCATATCTCCAAAAATCTTCCTGATCTTCGAACTCTTTAACAACTGCAGTAGAAACTGAAGGAGAATTCGAACTTGCCATTTGGCAGATGAGTCACCCTTTACCGAAGTAGGTAGGAAATGTGATCTTATTCACCTCGCTGGCACCTCCAAAACTGAAACAGAACCTTAATACTGATTCCCTTAATTATATATATTATTTAGCATTATAAATCATCCTTGAGGTGCTTGGATCAACAAAAATAAGATGTATGCAAAAATATGCTTCTCTGCCCTGTCTGCACTTTCGGTGGCTAGTAAAGAAAACATCTAAGCCTGTAAGCCACCGAAAGCTCTGTTTTTGGTGCCTAATGAACAGTTGAAGTGTTCGCCCAAGCCACTGAAAAGCCTGCTTCAACATTTAACCAAAACTGCAACCATCACGCTTTACCCTAATGCTTTAAAGCCTCAATGTTGTTCCTCAGGTGTCTCTGCAACTTGAATCATGGTTTGGGATGGTGGTAGAATCATAGGCTGCCTCTGAATCATAAAGATTCATGGCTACCTCTGCTAGGGTTTCCAGCTTATGATGTGCTTGAGACTAAGGGTTTGAATCCTTTGTTTGCAGTTTTGACAGCTTGATTTTCCTATAGAGCATGGTGTTGTCCTTCATTAACCTGAGATTGCTTTCTTCCAGCTTGGTATACTTCCTTTTTAGCTCTTGGAGAGAGTCATACAATCCAATATTTATTTTGGTTAATCTTCCATTGGTTCTTTTAATCTCTCTCTCCAGAACTTCTAGTTCATACACCTGCCTTAGCAGTTGGTTGATCTTCTAGGATCTGGGTTCCTCTGGCTTGCTAAATGAAGCCTCTGCCACTTGTTGACCTTGATCATCCTTTGGTGTAGGCGAGGGAAGATCCTCATTCCCTGCTACAACTTGATTTGCTAGGTCAGCTCCCTGCTCTTCTTCATCCTTAGAATCAGTGTATGGCAGGTTAATGACATTTTTGTCTTGTGAAGAGGCCTCCTCTTTCTCTATCTTCTCCTGAATTCTAGATTCCTTTTGGCCTTCTTAGTCTTAGAAGCTAGAGAGGTTTGGTCAACTGCAATTGGAGAGATGGCTCTCCTCTTCCTCTTTCCACTTCTGGGAGTGGAATACTTATTTGAAGAAGACCTCCTTTTGTCCTTTGGCTGCAGCTCTATTTCAAATTCATTCTAGAACATGAAGTATGTCCAGGTAACGTTTCTCCTTTACAACAGCTCAGAGACAATTAGCTTGATCAAGCCATGATGGGATACTCTGCCTACAATTTTGGTTGGCTTGGCTCTGACTTGATGAGCTATCTTAGTCAAGCTTTTACAAAGGTAAAAAAGTTGGTTCAAGGGGCTCTTGTCAGTGAAGTGATTCATTAATTTGAAGTGATAGATCATTACCCTATTGTATCTTCCCTCATAGGTTATGTAGACCAGAATTGACTTCAACAGGTGCTGCCATTTCTCCTCAAGGCAGGACGTAGGGATGCTTTTCTTCCATACAATACTTTTATGCTCAGGTTTCAGGTAAGACCTAAATTCCACATTCTTTGTAACAGTGGTCTTAAACCAACTTTCTCTAGTCCTTGGAATCTCTGTCACTTCATCTATAAGAGCTTCATCCACTTGGAATTCTTCCCTGCCGATCACTGCTTTTGTGCCATCAAACGTGAGAGAAAATGCTTCTGCTACTTGCTGATGAAATCCTTGAATTTTTTCACAAAACCTGTAACATCCTGCATCTTTGAACAACTGACATACCTCTGGGTGTGATTCCAGGTAACCGATATCACCCAGCTCATTCCTTAGGGCAGGTCCTCCTCTCCTCATTTTCTGGACTGCTTCTCTACACCTGCAATTTGAAAATTCAAACTTTGGAGAAGGCAATATAGCACGAGATTAGTGAAGCTTGGGCTCAATGAGGACACATGCAAGGAATGAGGAATGAATTAAGGGGATGTCCTAATTTTGAGGGATATAGTTGGCAATTGCGATTTGATAAGGGTAATGGTTTAGATAATGAGACTTGTGAACTAGAACGTGCATGGAACGTGATCATATGAGCTAGAATTACAATACTCATGGTAATTAGATCACCAATATGGGATAGGTGTAGGGTAAGAGGGCTTGGTATTAGATAGGTCACATCAAATTCATAAAAACACCTCTTACCAATTCATAATTGACTGCTCATTCTGTCTTTTCGATGGCTAATGGTTAATGATAGCGCTTCAATCTTGACGGTTGCTGAGTGTGAAAGATGTGCTAATCGTTTTAACCTCCCTATGCTCTCAGTGGCTAAAATAGCCCCGAATTTAATTTTAAGTTGCCAAAAGCTAGGATTTCGGTGGCTAATGAACAGTTGAAATGTTCGCCTAAGCCACTGAAACCTGAACTTTGTTTTTTTATTATAGAAAAACAGAGTCAAATGTGTTTCAAACTTTATTAAATACCCAAAGCTCTCATAATGAGCCTCAAAAATGTTTTTTGACTTCCTATCACTACATAGAATAAATTGTCTAAGTCTAATTTATTTGAGGAGATAACAAGTGGCACACAAATTATCCTCATATAAAGAAATTATGGCAAGCTGTACTCACTATTATTGCAAGTACAGTAGATTGTGAAAGAGGATTTTCTAAACAAAATATCATTAAGGACATTCAAAAATCAAGGTTAGGATTGGATACACTAGATGCACTAATGAGAATATCTTTAAATGGACCTGAATTATCTATTGTTGATTGGAATGCAGTGTATGAAATATGGAGAGATACAAAGTCAAGAAGAGTTCTTGAGCTTTGAGAGTTGGGAAGTCTTCCCAATCTTCAAACCAATTATATAATGTTTTTGTCTTTCCAATGAAGTATAACTACACTTGAAGGACTTTGGTTATGAAAAGATTGAACAAAAGAGGTAATATTTTAAGCACATTGTGTTATATATTATGTTAACTTTATAAAGTAAATATATCATTTGTTTCTTACGACTTATTTTTAATTTAAGAATATTTATTTCAGGATTTTTGAAATTTTTGAACAATCAGTTCTCATTGAGGTGAAGGACTTTGGTTATGAAAATATTGAACAAAAGAGGTAATATTTTAAGCACAATGTGTTGATATATATTATATTAAATTTAGGACATAAATATATCATTTCTCTTACAACTTATTTTTAATTTAAGAATATTTCTTGCAGGAATTTTGAATATTCACTAGAATAATTCACTTGAAGGACTTCGGTTATGAAAAGATTGAACAAAAAAGGTAAAATTTTAAGCACAGTTTGTTGTTATATATTATATTAAATTTAGGACATAAATATATCATTTGTTTCTTACAACTTATTTTTAATTTACGAATATTGTAGGAATTTTGAAAATTTTGAACAATTAGCTGTCATTTAGTTGAAGGACTTTGTTTATGAAAAGATTGAACAAAAGATGTAATATTTTAAGCACAATGTGTTGTTATGTATTATGTTAAATTTAGGACATAAATATATCATTTGTCTCTTACAACTTATTTTTTATTTAAGAATATATCTTGCAGGAATTTTGAAAGTTTTGACCAATCTAGCATATTATTTACCACTAGTACACTATTTTTGTTACAGCTTCGTATTTTGTGCGGGTTATTTGATGTTCCATGTGCATCTGAGAGACATATATGCTCTTAAAATCTGAGCATGGCCATAACTCAACTAAAATTTCCAATTTTTTTCTACATCATGTTCAACTGTTATGGAAGTTGCAAGTTACAACATTAGTGACAATTTTCATCAAAATGGACAAGTAAGTGTTCTATTTTATAAATAATAGATATTTTTAATATTTTAGTTGTCAAATTCAATGAATATTTTGTTAAAAATAATAATTGATTTTATAATTTAGAAGTTTTATTTGGTTCTAATTTATTTTGCAGCAAATTTTAAGGCATAATTAATGTGATAAATTTATTTTCTATGTTGCAGGCTTACAACTTTAAATTACAGCAATAGATTATTGGTGTTACCTCTCACATTTTCAGCAATACACTATTTTTTGTTATAACTTCACATTTTGTGCCACTTGAAGGGTTATTTGATGTTCCATGTGCAAAACTAAAATTTCCATATTTTGCAACATTCAATCATTCCCAAAGTTGCAAGTTACAACACTAGTAACCATTTTCATAAAAATGGACAAGTAAGTGTTCTAAACCTAGATTTCCTTTTGTTTTAAACTTGTGATACTATGGTCTCCTGAATTGAGAGAGATTTTAAAAATAATGACATATTTGTTTAATATTTTCTAGGTCGTGGAAAATACATGGATCCAATAATGACATATTTGTTTAATATTTTTTAGGTTTTGGAAACTACATGGGTCCAAAAGACATGGAGTAATTTACCCAATACCACCTCTTGATCCAATACTATTTACCAAGATGAAAGCAATGGTAAAGTTTGTAATACATTTTCTTTAATTAATACAAATTACAGTACATGATTTACATTTTGTGCCACATGAAGGGTTCCGTGTGCATTTGAGAGACATCTCTGTGTAAAATATGAGTAAAATATGAGCATAACCATAAAACAAAACTAAAGTTTCTAGATTTTGTCTACATCATGTTCAAGGTTGAAAAGTCTTGATTTTACAACTCTTGAGATACATTTAATTATGTATAAGGTAAATTTTCCCAGCTTTTGTAAAAAAAAAGAGTTCTTTGCTAATAAAAATTACATTTGACATATTTATTATTATTTATGCTCTTTTTGATGTTTTTTTCATATAAGCATCTAAATAAATTTGACAGCCATAAATTTGTATGAAACTTATATAGTGGCATGAAAAATCCAAGACCTGGTCATCTAACATCCATTTGACAGGCATAATAGATTTAAAATCCAGGCCTGTACACCACCAACCTGCATTAACCACACTGGAACGTTGAACGTAAAGCCAGAGTTGATGGACTGATTGACCATGTGGACTGTCACAGGATTGGGTTGTTCGTAAAAGTTAACTTATGTGCTTCCGTTTTTTTATCTGACAGATCAATTGCATTATTTTCCTTTTAGAGTTTTGAAAATTCGGTAAAGATTCATGGCCAGAAACTGGTAATAGCCAACAGAAAAAAGAAGAAAGTCAAAAAGTCCCCTGTTTAGACAACTGGGTGTGCAATCTATAATAAAATTGCCAAAATAAAATTCTCTGCCTCCATTCCCAGCTGCAGTGCAGGGACAAACAAGTCTATTGGTTTATAACCAGGAAATCACAAAATCACAACCACAAGGTAACTTCTCATACATGATTTCCACATTCCATCGATTCAATTTATGTATTATGCAGGTCCGATTTTATTTATTTTTATCATCAATATTGTAAATACGTAAGCACTGTCCTGAGCTAAGATGAGATTGATTTTACAGATGTCGAAATATCGAGTGATTCAGAGAGCATGAGATGCGCAGGTTGAGATATTTTCCAGAACCCAGAAGATTAGAACCATAGGAAGTATTTATTTATGGAATTAATCACTCCATGAAACAAATTGTTTCGGTTCATGAACTTATCATCAAAATCATGGATTCTAGGAATTCTCCCAATAACATTCAAACTAGTTCTTTGAGGTTGTAGCATATCCAATCCTTCAGGCATACCTCATGAAAATATTGCTGCAATATGATTACTGAATGTTACAACTAAACCCTCAAATCCTTTAATGGATCAATACCCTTCCCCCAAATACACCTGGGCATGAAAATCACAAAGAACTATAACCTGCAATGCAATATAGCACATCTTCAAATGCGTCTAAATAATAAACTTTACATTTTGCGTATAAATAATAAACTCTATTTATTTAATTCCTATCTTCAGCTGCATTATCATCCTTCCTTAGATGGACATGACAACAAATCTTCTACCATGAGAATTCAGTACTTGGATTATGAGGTTTGAAACAGAAGAAGTTTTACAAGGCTGGAGGTTTGGGTAGTGAGTTTTGATCAGTGAAGGTGCTTGGATTGAAGCTAGAGGGTCTTTTCAATGAAGAAAGGGAAATTGGATTTGAATGGGGGAGGGCAATTTAAATTAACACATATCATGTTGTTGTTTGTAGGTCTGTATTTACTATTTGTATCCTTAGAATTCTTCCAGCTCTTTGGAGTCCATCCAATCTTCAATGCAGATGAGAGGACAAATAGCTTGGATGACTTAATCAGAGATAGTTTGGGAGAGGAGGAGGACCAACACAAACCTTTCTTCATGTCATTATTATAAGGATATGAGTCAGAAAAGAATAGATGACAGTAAGAGTAAGAATGCTCCACAAAGACCTAACATGATAGAATCATTCAAATTATCGCCAGGAACCGTTTCAATCAATAAGCCCATCAAGGCCGATTATGGGCCTGCAGCCATTCTAGGGAGTAAGCTAAACTCTAGAACATTTGCACTTAAATTTCAACGAGTTTTCTAGCCAAAATCTTGCCGAAATTTTTCAAAAGGTAGTTTTTAGTGATTGGAATTACATAATCTGAATGCCCGAAGGGTAATCGAAAGTCCTGAATTCATTTCTGCAATAAAAAATTGTAATTTTAACACCGAAAATCTCATTTTCAATAACAAATCGTGTTGCCTGATTCTATTCCAGGGAAACTTGCCTGGAAAAGTGCAAATGGTCTGGAGATTAGCGGACTCCCCAATGTAGAGCGAATGAATGAAACAAAAGAGTTGTCTGAGTTGCAGAGGATGGTGAAGGATGCTTGGGTCATTGGCTTGAAAGCATGGAAAGAAGCAAAAGAAGTTACTGTTTTGCAGGGAAACCAAAACATTGGGGGGCAGTTGGGAGAAGGAGTAGTGGAGCCTTGACCTCAATCAATATCCTTAATTGGCCAGGAAATGGATAAGTTTGGCCACATCATGCTTCTTCCATATGGGTTGACATTGGGTTCTTCCATAACATTGATAGGGAATCCTTGCAAGGCTCACATTGATTACTCGCCTAAAACCTCTAGACTCAATGATGAAGAGCCTTCTACATTTGTATCTCAATGGGGTACAACTCAAAGGTTTGAAGGGTGGCGATCAAAGGATGACAATGATATGGGTAAGAATTTTTCACCTTAAGTAACAGGTTCTATGAGATGCTAGGCAATATATTTACTGTTAAATTTGTGGCATGGTTGACCCTTTTACTTCAGAGCTAACTAATTATGGTTTGTTGGCAGTTTCTTTATAAGTAGGCGTGCTCCACAATTCCTCTCTAAAGTTTGCGTCTTAGCTACATATTACCTCAGCTCTTCCCACATGCTGATTACAAATTCCTTGAAACCCTAATATATCATAATATTGAGAGTAACGTGGTTTTCTTGACAACAAAATCATGCAACCACTTAATGGTGGATAGTTGTTGGAACTTATTAAGATGAGCATTGATTTCAACCATTTGTGATGCGTGACAACAATCTCCCTCAATACTTTTGTTGTGATCACTTGCATAGTATTTGAACTCAGTGATAAAACGGGTATGGGTATTGCAGAGTTTCTTCATTGCGTATAGGTGTGAATCCCTCACCTACTTGATAGATAAGGTGGAGCAGGTAAGGGTGGACATTGTTTCTCAAGGGTATTAACTATCCAGTCATCAAGAATTCATGGAAGTGATGCAATCCTGACGATTTGATAAAAGGATTTATAAAGAGCAACAGGGTGCTGCAAGAAGCTGCTACCCAATTATGATGCAATGGGAGCGCGCAAGCGGGCTAAATCAACAACGCACAGGTGCTTCTGCTTCGGACTGATGAACTTCCATGCCGGATTGCCAGCGTGGGCAATAAGAGCACGCACGTGCTTGTGGATGCGCAAGCGCATTTGGACGCGCACGTGTTGGGTGTGATAGCAAACAGGGACGTGCGCGTGTTGGGCGTGATAGCAAACAGGGACGCTGTCACATGCCCCAATTTTGTAAAATAATGTTATCTTATTTTGATATTATTCCCAAACATTATGTTAAATTTAATGCTAAGTGGAAACCGATGACTCAGCAGAGTCAAGGATGTGGAATGTAATTTTGAATATTTAATTTTTAATAAATAAAAGTGGAGACAACAGCCTGGAAGGGTTGTTAAAAAGAGTGTTACTGGTCAAGTGGTGGAAGGAACTAGGTGGAGAGCAAAAAGACAAGTGGTAGCATCCTCAAACACTTCCTATGTTGCAGGTGGCAACTTCCCTACATTTGGGGTCATGATCCCCCAAGAAAGTGGGATCAAAGCAGGTGGCTCAATTAATGACAACTAACCCAAAAAAACCTAGGCAATCTTATTAAAAGTACCGAATGTAGAGAGCTGAGGCTGATCATTCCAGGAGAAGAATCATTCAAGTGAATGCACTTCAAGGAATTCATTGGGAAAGGGAAATTGAAGGAAGGTGTTTGAGGGGTAAACTGCAGGAAGTTGATCTAGTACAGCTTTGCAGCTAAAAGATCTTACTGTAGTATGCAGAGTTGGTATTGAGTCTCAGGACTGGTACTTTGTTGATTGCTCCACCTAGTTCCAGCCAAGCAGACCAGAACAGGCTCGGGGGTCCTGAGAAGTCGTTGTTTGAGCGCTCTCCAGGAGTTGGTAGGGAGGAACGGCCTCCCATTGTTGTTGTCATCCAGCTTTAAAGACAGGTTTCCTTATCTTTTTATTCCTGTGTTATAGTTTATCTCTATGTATGATCAATAAATGAATGATGTTAAGATATGCTATGTGAAAACCTCTTAGTTATTCTAGACTAAATCTGTACTGTGATGAAAGATAAATCCTACCTGTGTTTTTCCCCATCTAGAGTAATCCAGATCGTACTCTAGCACAGGTAGTTTGTTTAAGTAAATGAAGTATGATAGGATTATAAATGAATTGAATATTTATGTTTTCAGAGTAGTGAAATGTTACTTTTCAGTAGATGGATGCTTTTTAGAAAGATTATTAATTTGTTTGCAGACATGTTATCAGAAATAGACTGCAAATAGCAGGTTAATACATAATATTATTCATAGTATTGACATTAGTAGGTAAATTTTATCAATTATTTTCTACAGAGTCTTTGTTTACATAAACTGTACTTTCCTTGGAAATAGGAGAATTAGTCTTATCATTTGGAAGTTAATAATTTATGTTAAGAATAGATATAAATATAGTACTGATAGCCTTTCCCTCTAGTAACAATTAATCTTCCTATATCTATTTGAACTATAGTTAAATAATATGATAAAGGTTATAGTAGTTCTTACTGAGCTTTAAGGATAGTAGTAACTTAGAGTCTTAAGTTAATACTATAAACTATTTTATACTTTTGTAGAACTGTGTAAATATAAAGAATACTGATAAGTATGGAGGTTCTTTTAACTTTGTATTCTAAGTAACCCACAGATACAAATTGAAATTAAATGAACACAAAGATTACAGACTGCCTTCAGTCATAACCACTATATAAACAAGAACCAATAGAAGTTAAGAATGTATGTTATACTTGAATAATAGTATTATAAATATAAATAATATTATTATTATTCTTAAACAATGACAATTATAGGTTAATAATTTATAAATACAAATTAAAGAAAAACTGTATAACATTAATAAAAATTACAAGGTAATAATATAGGAAACACTATCCTATTTAAAATAGAAGGGAGTAAATCCTAGCTCATGTTTTGAGCATAAATTATAAATATTTTAGTACTTTAGTAACCTAGGTTTTACTTAGGTTAATTTCTTTTAAAATTATTGACTAACAGGTGCAATTGCATTTATAAAAGAAACAAAGTCTATTAATAACAACATACATCTAAATCTCGGGGTTCAAACCCTTAAAACTAATACATTACTATTATAGACATAATAATCCTTTCTCGTATAATTTTGTAATCATCTAAAATAGTCAAATAATCCACTCTCAGTCCTTTAAGGACAAATAGACTAAAATAGAGAAATAACATAATTATTAACTTAAGAGTAAAATAAACCAAACAAGGGTTTTACAGGTCAAACCCTAACCTGCAAATTTCATCAAATAATCAAGATTTACATCAGAACTATGAGTACCAGCCTTCAAAATTTAATATATAAAAACCTGATAAATACTCAACTGAGTTCAACTTCAGTAATATTCAAAAGGGTATAAACCCTAAATTATACAGAGTACAGCTTACATGGCTAACAACCAAAACAACTTGCAACGAAGCCACCTTTGCAAAATGTACAACCAAAACTGACTATGAAACCAAGCTTCGACCAAAAACACTACACTCACAATGCGCATCCACCCTATCAAGGGTTTAATTTTTAAACATGCTTATAAATAACGTGTAAACAGTAAAAAACACAATATAACTCATGGCAAGACAAGAAAGGGTATTCAAACCCTGGATGAGTCCAACGACCACCCCAACTGCATTTAAGGAGAGAACCCATCTTTCAGACCACGGGGCTTACCCGAGATTGAGCCACGAGCCACGACTGTTGCAAGGGTTGTCTTCTTATCCCTGTACAAGCTGCACTTTAATGAGCACCTGCAGCAAGTGTAAACCCTTGTCAAAAAAATCACCTTACGTGCAAAAAGCTTGAAAGTATTTCTTTATTGAAGCTTGCTGTGTATAAAAGAAAGGTTTATGCAATCTTTACCTATCACTGGGAGTATGGTGAACCATTCTACGAGCACTGTCACCTATAAACGGCACAGTGGAGAACCTATCAACTCTCAAAACCTCACACAGTAGCAAGCTACAAAGAGCCGAGAAGAAAACTGAAGAATCACCAAACTAAACAGACCTTGGGAAGAAGGTTTCATAGGCAGCGAAACACAAACAGCAAGAAGAATAACTCCACGATTGACAAAGAAAGAACTTGCAATCAAAACCACTCATTGGAGGACGGAGGCAGCTTAGAGTCAAGGTATAAGGCGACGGTAACCAGGAGAACGACGGCGGCCATGGGTGACGAGCCCAAGCAACCCTGTAGCAGCGTAAACTGCGGGACAATAATGCATTAGGTTAGGTTTTCAGAGTGTTTTATATTTTCCACATGTGGACAGGATTCCTCCACGTAGCCATAAATTTATTCAAACAACGAGGGTTGTGATCCATAGTTCCTGCATGGAGACATTATATTATTGTTTGATTTTTGCAGCGTGGGGTAAACTATAACATTAGCCCAATAATTTGGAACCAAACCTCTAATCATTTGCATCATGTATTATATGAACCTAATCACCAGATTATTATCGTGGAGAGTTTACGTTGACCAAGCATTGGTGTCACGTATAACCATAAACATAAACCCGACGTTGAATAAGCCAAAACCCTTGCTACAACAACATATATTGTTTTATAATAAACATTACCATAACGAGTTAAGTGATGGCATAACCATTTTCTAACTTTGTTTTAATAAGATAGAAAGCATATGATATATGTTATGTATTTAGATTAGGACATAGTTAAGTCTTTAGTATAGTTTTACTAGAGTGCATGATAACTATTACAAGACTGTGGCAACTCTAGTAGCAAAGCATTAAGACCCTTGAGTTGTTCTTTGCAAACTTGAACACGATGAAGGTTGGGATTTGAGTGCTTGGTAAGTTAACCATTGATATACCACTCATTTTTTATAGCTTGGGCATAGTAAATCCTTTTTACTTTAGGAATATTCTAAGTCTAACATTTATAGATAGTATCTTATAATAGTGCCAAGAAGTTAAGGCTAGAATTGAATACGTGACAATAACAAACTTTTGTAGATTGATGGCTCATCCAACAAGTCAATTATGCATAACTAAGAATTATAAATGAACTGATAACTCCCATAGCATCGAAACTATGAAGTAGTACAAATTTAAAGATAAAAGTATTATCACAAAATTATGTCGTATAGTTTATGCGACATTACTTTGTTAATATTTGGGAGTATTTCCAACTTGGCTTTATGTTCATACAAAGTGTCTAGTGGACAGTAAGATAATTACAGAGATAAAACTGATGATAGGAATAAGGACAATCCTATTACTTTTTCAAAAGTAAGTAGAACTCAGAGTTAAACTTGGGAACAAAGTATGGGTAGCCTTAAGCTCTTGTAGAAGAGTATAATGGTCATAGTTTCTACACTCAAAAGTTCTTACTGTTTATAAGATAATAGGCTATGAGTACCCTAAAGAAATAATTTAAGGGACAATGATTATACAGGCAAGACAAGATATTATTGCAAAAATATTGTCAAGAAAACAATGTTTATGAGTATTACTAACCACTTAGACTAAAGAAGAAATACACATATATGAGATTCTAGTGATAAAGTCGCAATTATGCTGTAATGTCATTACACTTTTTCCAAGCTTGTTTATTTGAACAACTGATGAAAATCAAATGATTTTACCTTGCAGGAGCTGTCTAGTGTTTAGCAGCTTATTGTACTAAGCTTTTTAATTTGCAAACAAAATACTGCTGACACTAATAAATCTTTTAAAAATATATACTTGATCGATCATACTTGTAAAAACATGTAAGAAACAGTATTTATCTGCGTTAACACGAATGCTAAGTAATCCCCGGATTTAAAAGTAGATTCCACCTACTGACATAAAAGAGCTAATCAATAAACTGAAGCAAATAACACACAAAAAGATTTTAATCTTGCTACGAAAAATAAACTATTAAGTTATTGTAGAAACCAATTACTTAACTGATCTTTAGGCCAATTGTTAGCTGTTAGTAGAACTGCAGGTTATAACATTTATTGTTAACTCAAAAATTTTAAATTTTTGTGAAAATTTGGGGTTGTGACATGTGGTATCAGAGCACAAGGTTCAAACACTAGGCCTGGATGCAGCACGACTAGCTTTCATAAAACAGTAAAATAAATTATTATGCTAACGTATTTTAATTTTTTTTTATGTTATTCAACAGAGAATTGCCTTTTTCTGAAGTTTAATAGGCATGTATGGAAAGGCTGGGAGAGTATGCACAGGAGGAGTCTCCAGCTATAGAAACAAGAAATTTACCCAGAGATCCTAAGTTCACTAGAAAATTTTGGAAGTCCTTGTTTAAAGGATTAAATACAACATTGAATTTCAGTACTTCTTTCCATCCTCAAATAGATGGAAAAACTGAAAGGGTAAACCAGGTACTGGAAGATTTATTAAGAATGTATGTGAAAGATCAGCCAGGTAAGTGGGAAGACTATTTACATCTAGTATAATTTGCGTATAATAACAATTATCAGGCATCATCTAGATTCAATCCATTTGAAATTTTGTATAGACGAAAATGTAATACTCCTATCTCTTGGAGTAATCCTGTAGATAGATTGGTATTGGGTCCAGAATTGTTGAAAGAAATGGAGGAAATTGTGAAACAAGTGCAGGGAAATTTAAAAGTGGCACAGGATCGGTAAAAGAGTCAAGCAGACTTGAAAAGAACTCCAAAGGAGTTCCAGGTAGGTGAACATGTGTTCATCAAGGTAAGGCCCAAGAAAATCTCTCTAAGACTGGGGATTTGTGCAAAATTGGCACCTCGTTACTGTGGTCCATTCGAAATATTGTCTAGGATTGGTCAAGTAGCTTATCAATTAGCATTACCACCTAACTTAAGAGTACATAATGTTTTCCATATTTCCGTTTTAAAGAAATATGTTCATGATGCTACTCATGTGGTTAATTGGAATGTTGTACAGGTGGAACCAGAAGAAGAATTCCTGGTGGAACCAGATTGTATCCTCGGGAGGAGGGAAATTACACTTCAGAACCGCACCATTGGACAGGTGAAGGTGCAATGGAAGCACCTTAGTCCTGAAGAAGCCACCTGGGAATTAGAAAGTAAGATGCGAGATGCATATCCAATTCTGTTCCCGGGGACTTTGGAGGATGAGGAAAAAATAACATCGAGGACGATGTTATATTTTAAGGGGGTGTGTATGTCACATGCCCCAATTTTGTAAAATAATGTTATCTTATTTTGATATTATTCCCAAACATTACGTTAAATTTAATGCTAAGTGGAAACTGATGACTCAGCAGAGTCAAGGATGTGGAATGTAATTCTGAATATTTAATTTTTAATAAATAAAAGTGGAGACAACAGCCTGGGAGGGTTGTTAAAAAGAGTGTTACTGGTCAAGTGGTGGAAGGAACTAGGTGGAGAGAAAAAAGACAAGTGGAAGCATCCTCAAACACTTCCTATGTTGCAGGTGGAAACTTCCCTACATTTGGGGTCATGATCCCCCAAAAAAGTGGGATCAAAGCAGGTGGCTCAATTAATGACAACTAACCCAAAAAGACCTAGGCAATATTATTAAAAGTGCCCAATGTAGAGAGATGAGGCTGCTCATTCCAGTAGAAGAATCATTCAGGTGAATGCACTTCAAGGAATTCATTGGGAAAGGGAAATTGAAGGAAGGTGTTTGAGGGGTAAACTACAGGAAGTTGATCTAGTACAGCTTTGCAGCTGAAAGATCTTACTGCAGTATGCAGAGTTGGTATTGAGTCTTAGGACTGGTACTTTGTTGATTGCTCCACCTAGTTCCAACCAAGCAGACCAGAACAGGCTCGGGGGTCCTGAGAAGTCATTGTTTGAGTGCTCTCCAGGAGTTGGTAGGGAGGAATGGCCTCCCATTGCTGTTGTCGTCCAGCTTTAAAGACAGGTTTCATTATCTTTTTATTCCTGTTTTATAGTTTATCTCTATGTATGATCAATAAATGAATGATGTTAAGATATGCTGTGTGAAAACCTCTTAGTTGTTCCAGACTAAATCTGTACTGTGATGAAAGATAAATCCTACCTATGTTTTTCCCCATTTGGAGTAATCCAAATCGTACTCTAGCACAGGTATTTTGTTTAAGTAAATGAAGTATGATAGGATTATAAATGAATTGAATATTTATGTTTTCAAAGTAGTGAAATGTTACTTTTCAGTAGATGGATGCTTTCTAGAAAGATTATTAATTTGTTTGTAGACATGTTATCAGAAATAGACTGCAAATAGAAGGTTAATACATAATATTATTCATAGTACTGATTGACATTAGTAGTTAAATTTTATCAATTATTTTCTACACAATCTTTGTTTACATAAACTGTACTTTACTTGGAAATAGGAGAATTAGTCTTATCATTTGGAAGTTAATAGTTTATGTTAAGAATAGATATAAATATAGTACTGATAGCCTTTCCCTCTAGTAACAATTAATCTTCCTATATCTATTTGAACTATAGTTAAATAATATGATAAAGGTTATAGTAGTCCTTACTGAGTTTTAAGGATAGTAGTAACTTAGAGTCTTAAGTTAATACTATAAACTATTTTATACTTTTGTAGAACTGTGTAAATATAAAGAATACTGATAAGTATGGAGGTTCTTTTAACTTTGTATTCTAAGTAACCCACAGATACAAATTGAAATTAAACGAACACAAAGATTACAGACTGCCTTCAGTCATAACCACTATATAAACAAGAACCAACAGAAGTTAAGAATGCATGTTATACTTAAATAATAGTATTATAAATATAAATAATATTATTATTATTCTTAAACAATGACAATTATAGGTTAATAATTTATAAATACAAATTAAAGAAAAACTGTATAACATTAATAAAAATTACAAGGTAATAATATAGGAAACACTATCCTATTTAAAATAGAAGGGAGTAAATCCTAGCTCATGTTTTGAGCATAAATTATAAATATTTTAGTATCTTAGTAACCTAGGTTTTACTTAGGTTAATTTCTTTTAAAATTGTTGACTAAGAGGTGCAATTGCATTTATAAAAGAAACAGAGTCTATTAATAACAACATACATCTAAATGTCGGGGTTCAAACCCTTAAAACTAATACATTACTATTACAGACATAATAACCCTTTCTTTTATAATTTTGTAATCATCTAAAATAGTCAAATAATCCACTCTCAGTCCTTTAAGGACAAATAGACTAAAATAGAGAAACAACATAATTATTAACTTAAGAGTAAAATAAACCAAACAAGGGTTTTACAGGTCAAACCCTAACCTGCGAATTTCATCAAATAATCAAGGTTTACATCACGGCTGTGAGTACCAGCCTTCAAAATTTAATATATAAAAACCTGATAAATACTCAACTGAGTTCAACTTCAGTAATATTCAAAAGGGTATAAACCCTAAATTATACAGAGTACAGCTTACATGGCTAACAACCAAAACAACTTGCAGCGAAGCCACCTTCGCAAAATGTACAACCAAAACTGACTGTGAAGCCAAGCTTCGACCAAAAACACTACACTCACAACGCGCATCCACCCTATCAAGGGTTTAATTTTTAAACATGCTTATAAATAACGTGTAAACAGTAAAAAACACATTATAACTCGTGGTAATACGAGAAAGGGTATTCAAACCCTGGATGAGTCCAACGACCACCCCAACTGCATTTAAGGAGAGAACCCATCTTTCAGACCACGGGGCTTACCCGAGATTGAGCCATGAGCCATGGTTGTCGCAAGGGTTGTCTTCTTATCCCTGTACGAGATGCACTTTAATTAGCACACTACTTAGACCCCCACGATTCTCCCTATATCTCTGACTGTAATATCCATTTTGGACTACCCTAGAACACCACTAACTCATCGTAATCTTCCCTAACATATTCACTGTAATATCCTATTGAGGGAAGCCCTAATAGCCTTTTACCCACCTATCATATCCTAAGGTCACTTCCTTTCCTTCCTATCTTACGTGCTCACTAACGCCTCACCTCATATTTGTCCATAACCCAATTTAAAGTGGCACAAAGACACCCTAAAGGGACTGTATATAAACAATCATTCCTAGCCATACTTAAACAAATTTTACAGTGGTATATAAACATCCATAACTTGGAAAAATTCCTTGAATTTCTTGCAAGTCATTGTGTCATCAAAAGCCAAGTGAATATAATTCTTATCATTCCTACTTGACTGGAAATTACATCTTGGACTGTCATAAGACATTTTACTTGACTGAAAATTTGATTTGGTTTAACAGTCCCATTGGCTTGGAAACTTGTCACATATAAAATTGTTTATCACTGATGTTTACTTAAAAAGATTGTACCTTTGTCTTGGTTAGCTAAAAAATGAAATATTGCTAAATGCTTGGCTGGAAATACTTTTATTTCGGTTGCAAGAGAGGTTGACTCTGTACGATATGATGATAACGTCCCATCAACACCACTAACATGCTTCAACCACATGCATAATTGAAATTAAAACATCCCATAATGCTAACGTCCCATAAAAAATGTTCTTCCTTGACAAATAAAAAATGAAACAAGTTCATGAATATGTGTCTTCTATAACGATCTATTGAGCACTTGCAATTTTAACGAGCTATTGTACTTGTTGCAATTTTAACGATTTAAGGGTTAGCATGCATAACCTAGGGTTTAGAATCCATGAGGAAACCCTAACCCTAACTGAACTTTAAAGGTTAGCATACATAACTTGGAATTTATAATCAATGAGGAAACCCTGACAGGTGATATCCTATTTAGGGCAGCCCTAATAGCTTTCTTACCCACCTATCATAGCCTAAGGTCACTTGCTTGCCTTCCTATCTTACCCACTCACTTCCTATCTTGTCATCCCTATTGATCCTTCCTTGTGATCATGGTTTTGAAGGGTCATTTTGGCTAGCAAGTTCCTTTTATTTTAGAGGAATTTCCTTAGTCATCATCTTGATGGCCTAAACAAGTGCATGATGACCTATCCAAAGGTCCACACTTAGGATATTTCACAAAATAAACACCATTAAAGTTTACTTAACAAATTAATCCCAAAATTATCTCAAATTAGCATGCATAACCAATGCTAGAATCTACCCAATCATAAAGATAATATAAGCTAAAATTCAAATCTCCACCCTATAATTGTTTTCCTCATTAGGGTTTATAAACCCTAATCATCTTTCATCATAGAAGCACATGAAATTTTAGGCAAGTCTAGCTAGGGTTAGCATTTCAGGCAAGTCTAGCATGTAACTATTCATTAATTACAATAGTGTTAGCTAGGGTTTAGGATAACAAAGAAATTCAATTCATAACCTAGGGTTTAATTCAATTGTAACAATTTGATAATTTGAGTATTGTTCCTAGAATTTTCACACATTGCTATTTGCATTTGTGAACATATGAAATAGTGAGTAGTTCATATTAATCCCAATAAAATTATTTCATGTATGTGCATAGCCTAGGTATAGGGCCTTTTGGATTTTACTTAAATGATACTAACCAATCTGATGATATATACCTAAAGAGGTCATAAAACCCTAGTTCCATCTCATAACTTGTGAACCCTAGTTATAATATGCAATTTGTAGTTCATGAAACCCTAGTTGGTTTTCAATTTGTAAGTGTAGCCTAGGGCTATATGGCCATTTGGTTTCTACTTAAATGATACTAACCAGCCTAATTTGATCTTCAAACCTAAAGAGTTCATAAAACCCTAGTTTGTAGTTCCATGTTTCAATATGTGAACCCTAGTTTTATTATGCAGGTTGTTGGCTTATATTCTAGTACATCAATAATATAGTGCCGCAACATGTGCTTTCTTAGTGATATCTAGACACATTGGGCCATGAAAACATGAAGGGGGGGGGGCATTTTCAACTCAAGTTATAGCATGCAATTGTAGTTCATGAAACCCTAGTTGGTTTAGGATGTGTACATGTACATGTGTTTCTACTTCCATCTCATAATCTGTAAAGAGTTCACGAAACCCTACCAACTAATATAACATACCATAACATACTAACATCGTACCATTCTAACATACCATACCATACCCTACAATACTAACATCATAGTACATACCCTACAATACCCCATGATACCAACATCATACCATGTACTAACATACCATACCATACCATACTAACATACAACATACCATACCATTTTAGTTCCATCACATAACTCGTAAAGAGGTCATAAAACCCTACTTCCATCTCATGACTTCTCAACCCTAGTTATAGCGTGCAATTGTGGATCATGAAACTATAGCATGCAATTGTAGTTCATGAAACCCTAGTATGCAATTGTAGTTCATGAAACCCTAGTATGAAAGTCTCAACGAGATTGTAGTTCATGAAACCCTAGTATGCAATTGTAGTTCATGAAACCCTAGTATGAAAGTCTCAACGAGATTGTAGTTCATGAAACCCTAGCATGCAATGGTAGGTCATGAAATCGTAGTTGTGTTTCTCTTTTCCATGTCATAACTTGTAAAGAGGTCATAAAACCCTACTTCCATCTCATAACTTTTCAACCCTAGTTATAGCGTGCAATTGTAGATCATGACACTATAGCATGCAATTGTAGTTCATGAAACCCTAGTATGAAAGTCTCAACGAGATTGTAGTTCATGAAACCCTAGCATGCAATGGTAGTTCATGAAACAGTAGGTGTGTTTCTCTTTTCCATCTCATAACTTGTAAAGAGGTCATAAAACCCTACTTCCATCTCATAACTTTTCAACCTTAGTTATAGCATGCAATTTGTAGTTCATGAAACTATAGCATGCAATTATAGTTCATGAAACCCTAGTATGCAATTGTAGTTCATGAAACCCTAGTATGAAAGTCTCAACGAGATTGTAGTTCATGAAACCCTAGCATGCAATGGTAGTTCATGAAACCGTAGGTGTGTTTCTCTTTTCCATCTC
Source organism: Pseudotsuga menziesii (assembly GCA_001517045.1). NCBI lineage: Eukaryota > Viridiplantae > Streptophyta > Pinopsida > Pinales > Pinaceae > Pseudotsuga > Pseudotsuga menziesii. Next base: position 73,316 of record LPNX010250407.1, read on the forward strand.
ATAACTTGTAAAGAGTTCATAAATCCATATTTCCATCTCATAACTTCTCAAACCTAGTTAAAGCATGCAGTTGTAGTTCATGAAACCCTAGTATGCAATTGTAGTTCATGAAACCCTAGTATGAAAGTCTTAATGATATTGTAGTTCATGAAACCCTAGCATGCAATGGTAGTTCATGAAACCGTAGGTGTGTTTCTCTTTTCCATCTCATAACTTGTAAAGAGCTCATAAATCCATATTTTCATCTCATAACTTCTCAACCCTAGTTATAGCATGCAATTTGTAGTTCATTAAAGCCTAGTTGGTTTTGGATTTGTACATGTACATGTGTTTATACTTCCATCTCATAGCTTTTAAAGAGGTCACAAAACCCTAGTTCCATATCATTACTTCTCAAGAATAGTTATAGCATGCAATTGTAGTTCACAAAACCCTAGTTGGTTTTCAATTTGTACATGTACATGTGTTTCATCTCATAACTTCTCAACCCTAGTTATAGCATGCAATTGTAGTTCATGAAACCCTAGTATGCAATTGTAGTTCATGAAACCCTAGTATGCAAGTCTCAACGAGATTGTAGTTCATGAAACCCTAGCAAGAATTAAGTTATCCACACTATAATTGTAGTTCATGAAACCCTAGTATGCAAGTCTCAACGAGATTGTAGTTCATGAAACCCTAGCAAGCATTAAGGTATCCACACTCGTTAGGGTTTATAAACCCTAATCATCTTTCATCATAGAAGCACATGGCATTTCAGACAAGTCTAGCATCAGTTTTGACGTCAACATGTCTATCTTAGGATGATTCCTCAAACCCTAGGTCTTTGTCTATTGCATCAACACAAGCACCAAGACCTCCATGGAAAATCAACTAAACTTAAAAAAATCTTCTTCTAAGCAAGGAATCAAAAGAAGCTCGAGACTTATCAAGTTAAGCTTTCCATGTTCTTTCCCTAACCTCATGTATCACACAAGAACAAGACTACAATATCGCCAAAGACATTAGCTCTTTTCTTTGTATCTTCTACAGGTTTGGAACCCTAATTCTACCTCCTTTGCCTTAACAACAAGAGCTATAGATTCTGCAAGACAAACATCAATTCCTCTAGTATTATATCTCCTTCTCCAAGGTTTACTTACATATATAAACCCTAGTGTCCTTATGCATATCCAAGTTTCATCATGTAATGCATTCCTCCTCTAGTTGTGTACCACATCTTCTTATTCCCAATGCTCCTTGACATATGTGTCAGAGGTGGTTACTATGCTGCAATGCTTATCCTCAATATGTGTGTCAAGGTGGTTACTATGCTCATTTGTTCTCCTCAACATGTGTGTGAAGGTGGTTACTATGATCCAATATTTCACTTATCTTCATCCTGATATCACAAGGAAACCCAACAAAATAAACCCTAGTCCAAGTGTACGTTAACACCATGAAGATACATCCCTTTAGGGCACTCTTTCCAAGCATATAACATATCTAGAACCTCTTATTACAACAAATTACAACATCAATAAATCTATTGAGCAAAACCCTAGTTTATGAAACTGATGCATAGTGGAGTCACTGGGCCATGCAAACACAGTGGAGAGGGACCGCTAGAGGTAATGGCATTCCAGGATACCAACGGAGTCGACGGCTCGTCGATCCGACCTCCGATTGCCAAGTTATGTCGAGTTGCAAGTCGCATGAAAAAGTCATTTAGGGACACTTGGTCACTCTGGGTCCAGGTGTAAAAAACCAAACGGAGCAGCAAGATTGCATGTTGTTGGCTCCGATAGGTGTGTATGGCCAGTTCTGACATGGGAACACCACCAAAACTACCATGGAGGAGGGTTTTTCAGAGTTGACCCACCAATGCGAGAGTTGCATTGAAGGAAACTGAGCAAAACCCTATTTTAAAAAACAGATACACAATGGAGTCACTGGGCCATGCAAACGTGGTGGAGAGGGCCCACTAGAGGTAATGGAATACCAGGATACCAATGGAGTCAGTGGCTTGTCGATCCGACCTACGGTTTCCGAGTTATGTCAAGTTGCAAGTCGCATGAAAATTTTGTTTAGGGACACTTGGTCACTCTCGGTCCGGGAGCGAAAAAACCAAACGGAGCAGAAAGATTGCACTCCATTGGCTCCGACAGGTGTTTATGGCCAATGCCGACATGGGAACACCACCAAGACTGGCACGGAGGAGGTTTTTTCAGAGTTGACCCACCAGTGCGAGAGTTGCACTGAAGGAAACTGAGCAAAACCCTAGTTTACAAAACCAATGCACAGTGGAGTCAATGGGCCATGAAAATGTGGTGGAGAGGGCCCAATAGAGGTAATGGAATTTCAGGAGACCAATGGAGTTGACAGTTCATCGATCCGACATACGGTTGCCGAGTTATGTCGAGTTGCAAGTCGCATGAAAATGTCGTTTAGGGACACTTGGTCCCTCTCGGTCCGAGAGCGAAAAACCAAACTGAGCAGCAAGATTGCATGTCGTTGGATCTGACAGGTGTGTATGGCCAATGCCGACATGGGAACACCACCAAGACTAGCACGGAGGAGGTTTTTTCAGAGTTGACCCACCAGTGCGAGAGTTGCATTGAAGGAAACTAAGCAAAACCCTAGTTTACGAAACCGATGCACACTGGATTCACTGGGCCATGCAAACGTAGTGGAGAGGGACCAATAGAGGTAATGGCATGCCATGAGACAAACGGAGTCGACGGATCATTGATTCGACCTTCGGTTGCTGAGTTATGTCGAGCTGCAAGTCACATGAAAATGTCATTTAGGGACACTTGGTCACTCTCGGTTCGGGAGTGAAAAACCAAACGAAGCAACAAGATTGCATGCCGTTGGTTCCGATAGGTGTGTATGGCCAATGCTGACATGGGAACACCACCAAGATTGGAACGGAGGAGGGTTTTTCAGAGTTGACCCACCAATGCAAGAGTTGCATTGAAGGAAACTGAGCAAAACCCTAGTTTACGAAATCGATGCAACGTGGAGTCAGTGGGCCATGCAAACATGGTGGAGAGGGCCCTATAGAGGTAATGGCATGCTAGGAGACCAACGGAGTCGATGACTCGTTGATCCGACCTCCGGTTGACGAGTTATGTCGAGCTGCAAGTCGCATGAAAATGTCATTCAGGGACACTTGGTCACTCTCAGTCTGGGATGACATTCTAATTGTTGGACATGGTAAGACCATTATTAAAAGGTTCAAGAAGGGCTTGGGAACTAAATTTTCAATGAAGGATTTGGGTCCAACACAACAAATATTGGGCATGAACTACATTTCTCCAAAAAAGGATAGAAGAAATGTTATAGAAACTGTATCTCTTAAACATGACCAACTCTTTGACCTTGCTCTGTGTTATACCTTCTGCTTTCTCATTAAATTATAATTATTGACTCAAATAGAAGAAGGATAAAAAATTACTAGAATAGCAATTAAAATTTAGAGATAAAATCCTAATGCACAAGTCAAATACCATTTCACAATATTAGAGCAATTATTTTTTGAATAGTAGCCCGATGCAACACAAATTGGAGAGAAAGTTGCAAATATAGTGGTTTACCATGTAGGACATGTAGAGAACAATATAAAGTGCGGATTTAGCAAACCTGTGAAGGACATGATGTTTAAACTCCTGTAGAAAAGGTAAGAGAAACATGGGTGAAAGATTAAACCAGTGAAGGGTGTTTATTGAAGATACATGCATCAAACATTTTCACTTGAAAGTTACATTCGAATAATTCAATCTCTAATTAAAAAGAACAAAAGGAATTGAGAATGCAAATGATGAAATTTTTTATTCTTGCATAGCTTTAGTGGCTAATTTGTATTCTTGCATAGTCAAATGTAGAGAATCGTGTGCTTGTGCAAGCTAACACGTCAAAATCTATTAAAAGACAAGATGATAATGAGTGGTTGAAATTGATAGCTACTATTAAAAGACAAGACGATCATGATAACTTACTCTGCTTTCTATGTGAACTTTGCAAAATCCTTTCCCTTTCCATCTATATCGATGTCATGTCTGAATATATAGCATGTATAAATACTTATTACCAAGATGGTGCATAAAACAGATCATACTTAGTAATAAGTAATTATACATGCTACATATTCAGACATGACATCGATATATATGGAAAGGGAAAGGATTTTGCAGAGTTCACATAGAAAGCAGACTAAGTTATCATGATCGTGTTGTCTTTTAATAGTAGCTGTCAATTTCAATCACTCATGGAACTGGAATCCAAGTGGAGCGTAAGTGCAATTACCCAATCTCATTCAATATAGCCAGTTGGATCCTCTTTGTTTCTAATTGCCTCATCAATCTCTCGTGCTCTGAATGAGGCAAGGATTAACGTACCTTGGTTGAGTTCCTCGTTGACATTGTTTGTAGATGGATGTTTGTGCCAACAATCAAGTTTGTGAAGTGATAGACCACAGAACTTGGTCTGTAATCCACAAATACATGCCCACTAGTTATTCTTGATTTCCCATCTAGTGTAAGATATATTTCACCCTCAACCACCATCGAGCCAATAGGAAATTCATTGCCTTCGTCATCAATCAATGATCCGTTCAGGATTTGCTTACCTCGAATGCATCGTGCCAACCAATAATCCGTGCCCCATTCATTGTCTTTCGGGGCAACAACTGCATAAATGTGTCCTGGTTGTACAAGATCTGAGATATGGTTGTAGTCTGTCGAAATCGCTGACTGACCCTCCTCTAAGTGGCTTGTTTCACCGACTACACGTGGATCTACTGTAAGTGACACATTGTCCCAACCATCAACCCAATCCATGCATTCACATTCAGCCCATTCACCACTGCTACAAGGGCTGCAAAATCAAGCAAGTTTTCGCGTCCATATTTCAAATAGGGGGTTGTTTGAGCTTCGAACCAAATGAAATCCATGTGTTCCTTGTACTATGCCGCAACTATAGGAACGTGATCGATCTATGTCAACCACATGCCAAAAATTCCTGAATGGCCTTCCTACCACTGAAGTTCGTTCTGACATTGCTGTTGAGCACCATTGAATTATGGATTCTACATCTTTGATATGGGGGTTTCTGGTAAACCTCATCTCCTCCCTTCGTGTTGCTTTCTTGATGCATGCACTGGCACTGTCATGCTCACATTTGTCGTGCCCAGTCTCAAAGTAGTTCCATATATGTGACACATTATAGGTCTTATGTAACATACTCATCCATTTGAAGACTCAGGAATTTTTGAACTGGCCTACACAACCATCTAACCATATCCAATGCTGATCCTTCTGTATATCTCCCTCCTTTAGCTGATCATAGAAAATTTGAAAACAGTGTTGCACATAATGCAGATCATGGCGTCTATCATCACTTATGTAAAAGTTTGTCTCCTTTTGTTTTATCCTATTGTTAACACTGCTCTCAGGGCCACGCCTATACGTAATATGTACCATGATGCTGACTTGGTCGGAATGGTAGTATTGACTCTGAATTTCATTTTGTGGCTGAAGGGTGTACTTTTCTACAAAATACACAATTGATAATATGGTCCCAATGGGAAATTTGTCCCTACATTTTCTGTACTTCTCATCCTTCCATTGCGCTACGTGCCCATGTTGAACATACTACTCTGTTTTCTTGTAGAACTCCATCAAAAAATCACATACCCATACCTGTTTCCATGAAAACTAGGGCCGTATTAGAATGTGACCTTTAAAGAATGTATATGTAGAAACTGAACTTGTAAGAGGAAAAAAATGCCATAATCGTTTGCACCTGTGACTTCACCAATGCAATCTTTTTACTTTCCTTCGCACTATCTGATTGATAGGTTATGTACTTGAAGCTCTGCATCTCCACACTCATATTGCCAAATTGATGCTCATCACTTCCATGAATGCAACGGTTCAAAAGAGAAAACCCACTACACCTGGAAAAATTCCCATATAGACACGATTTTCCATATTATTTTTGTCCTTCATGCCTTGCACACATGATGTTGATGATAAAATCTCTCAATGGATTCGGTGGTATTACGGATTCATTGCAGCGCTCAAGGTTCATATGCAAATCACAAAATATATGTTTATACGTGTCATAAAAATATTCATATTCTACATGATATCTACAACAACATGTGTTTCTATCAATGCATATACGAACGTACCATGGTTTTCATTTCTCAAAGGACCTTTGGCCCAGGTTCAATTGTGTGTGCTCATTCTTGAATCTCTGATAGAGTTTAGTTTGTGTTGTGTCAAGGAAGTGTTTGACGCGGGGTTCATGTTTAGTAAAACCTTTTCTTAGCTTTAGCACATCTCTTTGATTAGATTAAGGTCTGGTATGATCTTGCTAGAACATTTGTATTAATTCCTTGACAGCATCAATTAGCTTCATATCTCGACGAGGAAACCTGTCGACAAAAGCTCAACAATCTTTTCCACCTAGAGTCTGCAGATTTTCTCTTATAACAGAGTACTTCTGAACAGTTTTTCTATTTAATTTAAGTATCTGAGAAGTGTGTGAAAGGAGGCGATGTTGCCGTGTGGACTTGCTTACAACTGATTCTGATAACACACGACGAGCCACACAAAGATCTTTAGTACGGGATGTCTTCCCAATCGCATTAAAATCAGATTGGAGATTTATAACAATATGATTGTTAGCATCTAAACTTCTAACCATCTTTATGCCCAGAATTCTCCTAACAACAACTAAACAATTTGACTTCAACAAACATATTAATAATTGACATTTACCTGCATCGCCTTTGGATTCAAAATATTCTTTCATTAATTTGTTACATTGCCAATCGATAGTGCGTTTGGGAAACTTACCTTCAAGGCCTGACAGACAACTTTCATCCACATGGATTTGTCTAGGAGTCTTTTTTCTTGTAGTAGACAGTCGAGGTAGGGAAGGTGGACATGAGCTACGGATCCCAGGGCTTCTTTGTTGTCGTGAATCATTCACATGTCGGTCCATATTGGCAGTGTGCTCGACATGGTTGTGGTCTTCTGGAAGAGATTGCAAATTAATCATTGCTCCTAGGTCCAACACTTCATACTCAACGTCTCTCAATACACCTATGTCTTCAATAGCTTCAACATGGCTCATTGATGGATTGTTGGTTGGAGACTGTGTTGATGTTGGAACTTGAGTTGGGTCTGTTGGACGCAACTGTTTCAGGCATAGTTATGAAGTAGAGGTTGTTATGTCATCAAATCTGTTAGGATCAGATACAGTATCAGTGGAAATGTCTGGACCATGTCTTACTCTCTCCATTTCCAACCTCTCCTTTTCTCTTACCTCATTTTCCTTTTCAATGGGCATATTCCTTCTAGTTTTTCTTGCTCTGTTACATGAGTTTCCAATATCCAAAAGTTTCTTTACCAAAACTATGAGGTATACCCCTACATAAGAAGTAACAAATAAGGTATTAGTTCCATTATACAAGATACATGACGTGTTCCAACATAAATAACTAAATTACAGATATGTTAGTATGCTAATTATTGGCATTTATACATAATCGTTGATTAAAGGTTTCTCTTTATGTCTGGACCAAATTTTCATTTCTATACTCTATTTGGGTAAAGTAAAGATAGTGAAGTTTTTAGGTATTACAGCTATAGGATTCTAACTTCCTTTGTGTTCAAAAAGTATTGGAAGTCAAAAGAAGATGAGTGAAATGAGGAGGTTGTAAATCGCTCGAAAAAAGGAGAAATCATTGAGGTAGAGGCATCCCTATCAAGCTCAAAGGCATGTTATGATAAATCTAGCATGAAGAGGAGAGCATGGACAAGTTGGTGAACTATTCAATATGGACCCTCTCCCATGATTGCTTCCAAGGTTTTTATACAAATTGAAGAGTCTCAATAGAGAACATCAGCTATGCCATCCTTGTGGGAAATCGAAATATACTCATGTGCAAATGGTTATTGGTCTACATTGCATACTTCATCGTGTATAGAGAATATGGACAATTTGGTGAACTATTCAATATGGACCCTCTCCCATGATTACTTCAAAGGTTTTTTTTTAAATTGAAGAGTATCAAGATATAACTTCATCTATGCCATCATTGTGTAAAATCAAAATATATTCATGTGCAAATGTAAATTAGTTAACATGGCATACTTCATCTTGTATGGAGAGTATGAGATTTGTTTAGATGTGAAGTTGGGATTTATTCTTATGAAATTAAATGTTGTCCATGAGAGAGATATTGTTGTAGGCATATCATAAAACATAAATCAATGAAATGATCTGAAAACTTGTGAATTAAAACAATTATTTACAATTCACCATACCTATTCAAAATGATCTCTTCTTCCAATGAAAACTTGTAGTGTGAATCTTTCCACTAACTTCCAGGACCACTGAATATGTTTGTTAGATTCCAAGAGTGATCTTCTATCCAATAGATCAAAGAGTGGTGATGGATTGTGAGCCAAATTGCACAGTTCAGGAACACAAAATGCGCGAACAACAAGAGAAAACCCATGAAAATAGGTAGCAATCTTGGGAATTCAAAACTCTTTTTTTTTTACCTACTAATAGGTGCACGCACACGCGTGTATAAGACCGTGCACGTGCATTGACTTGCACACAATCCTAAACGCGCACGCCCCCTTGTCTAACATTTAGAGCATTTACTCACTAACATTTATTTCATTTAATGACTAACGTTCTTCAACAACGACTTCGTATTCATGATTATTTCGAGTATTTTTACAATATAGTCTAAAACCTATCATCATCATCACCACTACAATATAGTCTAAACCTATCATCATCATCGTCATCCTCATCCTCATCCTCATCATCCTCATCCTCATCTTCATCGTCATCACCATCATTGTTCATCATCATTGTCATTGTCATCATCATCATCATCCTCATCCTCATCCTCATCATCATAGTCATCATCCTCATCACCATCATTGTCATCATCATCACCAACATTTTTCATCATCCTCCTCATCATTGTCATCATCCTCATCATCATCATCATCACCAACATTGTTCATCATCGTCATCATCATCATCCTCATCCTCATCATCATCATCATCATCACCATCATTGTTCACCGTCATCATCATCATCATCATCATCCTCCTCCTCCTCCTCCTCATCATAGTCATCATCCTCATCAACATCATTGTCATCATCCTCCTCCTCATCATCATCATTGTTCATCATCATCATTCTATTGCAAATGTTTGGAAATAAAATCAAAGCAAAGTTCCAACTAAACCTATCATCATCATCATCATTGTTCCTCATCGTTGTCATCATCATCATCATTGTTCCTCGTCATTGTCATCATCATCATCATCCTCATCCTCATCATCATCACTATCATTGTTCATCATCATTGTCATCGTCATCATCATCCTCATCCTCATCCTCATCATCATAGTCATCATCCTCATCATTGTCATTGAAATAAACCTCATCATCATCATCATCATCATCATCATCATCATCATTGTTCCTCATCATCGTCAACATCGTCATCATCATCATTGTTCATCATCACCATCATCATCGCCATCATTGTTCATCCTCATAGTTATCTTCATAGTCATCATCATCCTCCTCCTCCTCCTCATCATCTTTTTCATCAACATCATCATCCTCATCATCGCAATCATCATCATCATCATCATAATCACTATCATCATAGTAATAGTCATCATGATCATCATCCTCATCCTCATCATCATCATCATCATCACCATCATTGTTCATCGTCATAGTCATTATAATCCTCCTCATCATCATCATCGTCGTCATCATCCTCATCATTGTCATCATCCCCATCCTCTTCATCATCATAGTCATCATCCTCATCATCATCATTGTCATCATCCTCATCCTCATCATCATCACCAACATTGTTTGTCATCATCATCATCCTCATCCTCATCCTCATCATCACCATCATTGTTCACCATCATCATCGTCTTCGTCATCATCATCATCATCATCATCATCCTCATCCTCATCATCATAGTCATCATCCTCATCATCATCATTATCATTGTCCTCCTCCTCCTCCTCATCATTCTTCATCATCATCATTCCATTGCAAATGCTTGGAAATAAAATCAAAACAATGTTTCAACTAAACCTATCATCATCATCATCATCATTGTTCCTCATCATCATTGTCATCATTGTCGTCCTTGTCGTCCTCGTCCTCCTCCTCCTCCTCATCATCACCATCATTGTTCATCGTCATCATTCTCATCCTAATCCTCATCATCATAGTCATCATCCTCATGATTGTCATTGAAATCATCCTTATCACCATCATCACAATCATCATCATCATCATCATCATCATCATCATCATCATTGTTCCTCATCATCGTTAGCATCGTCGTCATCATCATCTTCGTCATCAACATCATCATCCTCATCATTGCAATCATCATCATCATCATAATCATTGTCATCATAGTAATAGTCATCGCAATCATCCTCCTCCTCCTCCTCATCATCATCGTCATCATCAACATCATCATCCTCATCATTGTCATCATCCTCATCCTCTTCATCATCATAGTCATCATCCTCATCATCATCATTGTCATCATCGTCATCACCAACATTGTTCATCCTCCTCCTCCTCCTCCTCCTCCTCCTCATCATCATCATCATTCTCATCCTCATCATCATCGTCATTATCACCATCATTGTTCACCATCACCATCATCATCATTGTCATCCTCCTCCTCCTCCTCCTCTTCATCATCATCATAGTCATCATCCTCATCATCATCATTGTCATCCTCCTCCTCCTCCTCCTCATCATCATCATTCCATTGCAAATGCTTGGAAATAAAATCAAAGCAAAGTTTCAACTAAACCTATCATCATCATAATCATTGTTCCTCATCGTTGTCGTCATCATCATCATCCTCGTCCTCCTCCTCATCATCATCACCATCATTGTTTGTCATCATTGTCATCGTCATCATCACCCTCATCCTAATCCTCATCATCATAGTCATCATCCTCATCATCGTCATTGAAATCATCCTTATCATCATCATCATCATCATTGTTCCTCATCATCGTCAACATTGTCATCATGATCATTGTTCATCATCACCATCATCATCGCCATCATTTTTCATCCTCATAGTCTTCTTCATATTCATCATCATCCTCATCCTCATCATCATCTTCGTCATCAACATCATCATCCTCATCATCGCATTCATCATCATCATCATCATAATCACTGTCATCATAGTAATAGTCATCGTGATCATCATCCTCATCATCATCATCATCATCATCACCATCATTTTTCATCATCCTAGTCATTATAATCCTCCTCCTCCTCATCATCGTCGTCATCAACATCATCATCCTTATCATCGTCATCATCGTCATCCTCTTCATCATCAAGTCATCATCCTCATCATCATCATTGTCATCATCCTCATCATCAGCATTGTTCGTCATCCTCATCCTCATCCTCGTCGTCATCATCACCATCATTGTTCACCATCATCATCATCATCATCATTATCATCATCATCATCCTCCTCCTCCTCGTCATCATCATAGTCATCATCCTCATCATCGTCATCATCATCATCATTGTTCATCATCACCATCATCATCGCCATCATTGTTCATCCTCATAGTCATCTTCATAGTCATCATCATCCTCATCATCATGATCATCTTCATCATCAACATCATCATCCTCATCATCGCAGCAATCATCATCATCATCATAATCACTGTCATCATAGTAATAGTCATCGTGATCATCATCCTCATCATCCTCATCATCATCATCATCACCACCATCATTGTTCATCATCATAGTCATTATAATCCTCCTCCTCATCATCATCGTTGTCATCAACATCATCATCCTCATTATCGTAATCATTGTCATCATCATCATCATCCTCCTCATCATCATCATAGTCATCATCCTCATTTGATCATCATTGTCATCATCCTCATCCTCCTCGTCATCATTCCATTGCAAATGCTTGAAAATAAAATCAAAACAAAGTGTTTACTTAGCAAATGCACACACGCGTCTCTAACGCGCACACACAAAGTAGCGTGGACATGCTTTTAGTGTGTGCACACCCAGAGAGCGCGACCACACTTCTAGTGCATGCGCATTATGTTTTAAACTATGCGCGCACGTGATTTAAATTTAGAATTTTGGCGGCACCTTTTTTCCAACCAATGTGGTGGATGACTTGAATGCTTTGGTTTTAGGTTCGGGTTGCCCAACCAAGTGGTTTGGACTGTTTTATGACATAAAAACTTGTTTTGTACCACTTCTGCTATTTCGTGCATGATTTTCCATATGCCATGCTTGACCACTGTTAATGAAAATTCACACACTTGTGTAGCTCTGTCTGTAGATTCTGAATATGTAATTTTTATTTAAATCTATTATCTTTTTCTATTTTTTATTTAATTTTAAATGGATTAACATCAATCTAACACAAAAGGTAGACTATTTTCTTCGGCTATAACTTTTGATTGCCTCACCTATTTGAAAAACGAAAAAGAAACCGCACAAGAAGACACAAATACCTACATCCTAAAAAAAAAATCATTCATTGACTATGTTAAGACTAAGATGTGGTGGACCAACGCTCGACCTTGTCATTTTAGGGCATCACTGACTTCCTTAATTTGAAAAATAAAAAATGTAACATAAATAAATATGGAAAAATATTGCTGCACTAGACACACCTATTATATACAACTCTATATAATTTTTTTCACAAAATTCCACCATTTGCATACCAAACAAGTGGAGCAACGCAAACATATTCATTATTTTTTTGGAAAAATATAACATACCAACCTTAGAATAACCTATTTTTTTGGGATTTATGCTTAGTTTCCATAAATGAAAGTTATATATTCCGGAAGGTAATCCGATTGTCCACCTTTCATATTCTTACACCATATTCCAAAAAGTTGTGTAGGTACCTCTAATATTGATTTTTGACGCTCAGATTTCTGTTTTTCCAGAAGTCCATTGCAACGAACGCGTCATAAGTGACCAACATTAGCTTGCACCAGCCCAACAAATCTTAAGAAAACGTCTTGTTCATGAAGAACATCTTTATAAGTCTTATATTGTTGTTAGTTTTACATAAATGTCTCTTGAGAAAAGGTTGGGATGTTCATGGGGGCGTGTTCTATGTTCTATGATTAGGAGATATATAATTTAGTTAAAATATGCTTTTACTTGAGAAGAATTAGGTTTTATGTAAGTGGTATGGAAGATTAAGTGGTATTTATGACTCTGAAATGAATTTAAAAATGCATCATATTTTTGTTAAATTCAAAAACAAATTTTAGTTCATTTAAAGAAAATCCCTAGAGTTACACTAGCAAACCCTAGGTCACACTTGGCTCATCAAATGCAGGAGGTTGTGGTGATGTTGGAAGTGGACGATGAAAAATTGAATGAGCTTGAAGACATGGATGAAGCTTCTGGTAAGTTTCCCTTCACACACCCTTTTGTTCTAATTGTGTAAACACTAGGTTGCTAGCAAGGTGTAGTATTCGGGAAGTGTGTTGAGAGCCTAGTCCATTATGAATTTAGGTGTTTAATTCTTTTAATTAGGCTCTCTTAGATCTGTGAACACCCTTGAAATCATTGCCATATTTGGTACCAAAGAGTTTATGGAAGAAGTTGCAGTTGGAGATGATAGAAAGTAGAGTAGGAGCGTGAATTGTGCTTGCACGATTTAATGGTGGTCTCTAGATATTGTTGAAGATTAATGCTTCAATTAATCAAAAAATGGTTTACTTTGTAACTAAATGGCTATGCTACAGTTATAATCAATTAGTTATGCAAACCATTATCCAATGTATTGCAATGAAATAAATAAGTGTTGGCTTCAATATGATTGTCGCACCCTCCAATTAATAAAGTTTCTGGTTTAGTTTTTACTTTTTCATTTTAATCCTAGTGCCCATGATTTATTAACATGGTATCAAAGCCTAAAAATCCCTGAATCTCTCACCATAGTGACTGGAAGATGAGATTCTTATGATCATGGTCGCAATATAGCTATAAGATAAATAGAATAACATAAGTGTGTAGATTTCTATCAATAATACTTGTAAAAAAATATGTGTGCAGGGATTGAAGTTGTTGTCCATAACCTTTTTCATTGAAATCTATATATCACCCAGTTTGAAATCTATATATCAATGCAGTAATCTGTATATTATTGGCAACCAACACAGGCCAGAAATTGGTGTATCTAGCGTTGGAGTGTTGGAAATCTTGTGCGTGACCAGGCCAGAAATCTTATCAAAAATTTCAGAACTGCCTTGCCACAGTACTACCTTGCAATTGCTGAGACGGGAAAATAGTTGTTCTTTACAGGATGAATGGAAATTGTTATCTATCATTATGACATATTTATCTGTCAAATTAAAAGCTAGAGTTGCTGTGAGAAATATTTGTGATGCATCTGTCAAATTAAAAGTTGGATTTGCTATCATAGATCTTTGTCCACCGAGTTTTATTTACAAAATAAAGTATGCTTATAATTTTGGGAAATGCAATAGATATGTGAAGAGAGATTGTTGTTGTAATTAATGATAACAACAAAACCAAGACAACTTACTGTTCTGAACAATCAGATTCATTCTTTACTACATGAAGGAGTTAATAAAGTGTAACTCAATATGGATTGTTGTCCAAGTAATTCGGGAGTTGTGGTCTACGGAAGGATCCCTCACTGTTGCTGAGGCTACAAGACATGTGGATTGTCCAATAATAGACTTTGAGAGATCTGTGATTCAGGAGTTCGGGGAGGTGGAATCTAGGAACTCGGGAATTCTACCTTTACGAGGGTGATGAGACAACATGATGGAGTACCTCCAAGTGTCTGAATACCTAGAGAAGAAAAAATTTGCTCATAAGAAGTTTTTTCTTTTAAATATATTATTGTCAATCAACATTTTATTTTAAGTTTTTTATTGTAGCGTTAAGAGGGTGTGTTGAATATTAACGCTTCAATTAATTAAAGAAAAGTTTATCTTGTAACTAAACGGTTATGCTATAGTTATAATTAATAGTTATGCAAACCATTATCCAATGTATTGTAATGAAATAAATAAGTGTTTCCTTCAATACGATTGTCGTACCCTCCAATTAATAAAGTTTTTGGTTTATTTTTTACTTTTTCATTTTAATCTTGGTGCCCATGATTTATTAACATATATGCCACACAACTTTGTTTGGTCTAGTTACAGTGCAACCACACCATGGTGCAAAAAGAATCGATATGTAATACATTGTACTACCAAATAAAAATTACAACCACCATATTGATGTTGTAGTCTCTTGTTAATGGTCTCTAATCGTTCCATTCATGACATAGTCTGTTAAATTTCTGCACCCCTCGTTCACATATCCTTGTCGATACAATGGTAGAGTTGGTTCAGATTGGACAGATTATGGTTGGGTTCTTTACAAAGTGCTTGCATATAATACTGGAATCTTGCATATAATACTAGAATCCAAGATTACTGTCACTTTGTGAATGTCATCGACAACAAAGCCCTCTTCAATTCTCTTGTCTTTCAATTTGATTTTAAAGCTTAGACAAGAATGTGATCCCTAACATAGATCCCTCTAGTCGAACCCCAACTATGGAGCCTATGTACGTGTAAAAATATTCGCGGTTGATGAGGAAATTCCCTCCACCTCATCGATCGATGGCCAGGTATTGGAAAGATGGATGGTTAATTATTTTCACGTTTCGTCCTCCTCTCGCTCTAAGTCTTTTTGTTTTGCATATATGGAACCACCACATGTGTACAAGAGAGTGTGGGGAAGGTAGGGGCATGCTGCTCTTTGCTTCAGCAACAATAAAACCTTCACTAACAACTCAAAATACAACTTACAGAAAAGTTGTACTTTGCTGGCTGTGACTCACTAACAGAGCTTACAAAATCAATTTTATTCCTACAGGACTGTTGTAGCTTGGATGCTATTGCTAACCATACTCTCTAGATGATGTTTCAGCTGGCTGTTACAACTAACAATGATTATCACACTTAATTCAGCTAGCTGTGAGTGCTTAACAGTTACTCTCAGCTCTTTCATAACTCACTCACAGCTCTGTCACAGCTCACTATTTAACATGTTTCTGATCGCCCCTACATTCGTTAACTTATCACAAATATTCTACTGAATTAATAAACAACATTTACACAAAATAAACTTCAACTGCTACAACAAACTCACATTAAAAATAAAACTGAGTTTTTTCGGAAACAGAGTAAAACATAGGAAAATTACAGAATAAAATTCACCTTTGTATTAATCTATATCTTTGTCTGTCGAAACATGTTTACAAGCTGGGTATATATAGTATTTCAACTAAGTAGGCCATTAAGTGCTAATTAGCCCTTCGCTAAAAAAAAATGGGATTCTTTGCAAATAATTTACTATCTGTTACAGTCTGGAAGATTTGAGAAGTGCATTGCCTCTTAAGAAATTAGATCCACTCAGATGGCATATAAAAAATGATTTTTTATGATTTAATAATTTGTTGTTTTGTCAGGCGGTGAGGTGGTGCTATGACTCTTCAGTGTTGTGGCAATTATATTTCTAAACTGTATTTGCCTTTTTTAGAATTCTGACAGTTGATGTTGCCTCTTCAAAATTTGTAGTAGTCGGCGGTGGAGTAATTAAAGAATTCCCAACATTCTCCCCGTTAATTACTACACTCAAAAAACAAAATTTTGTAACAATTGATTTCTGTTACAGCTTACAAACCCTAATGTTTTTCTATGAAGTTCAAACAAATATTTTCCCAATGATTTTGTAAAAGATCTGCAAACTGATTTCTCGATGTGCAAAATTCCACACTTATTTCATTGTTGTTTATCAGTTCTATGATAAAACGATACCTTGTATCAATATGCTTACTTCTTTTGTGAAAGACGTGATTTCTTCATAATGCAATAGCTAAGTTATTATCACAGAAAATTGGAGTTGGTTCATTTTGTTCATGCTGTAACTCAGAAAGAGTTCTTCTCATCCATATAGTTTGACATGCAGCTGTTGTTGCTGCAACATGCTCTACCTCAGCAGAGGATATTGTCACTATGGGATGCTTCTTTGATGCCCATGCTACTGATCCCGATCCAAAACTAAACACATATCCATGTGTGCTCTTTCTATCATCTATATAACCTACAAAATCATTGTCACTGTATCCAATCAACTTAAAATTTGAATTATATGTATACTGGATACCAAAATTTGTTGTTCTGGCAATATATCTTAGGATTCTCTTTCCATCTTGGAAATGGGTACTTTTTGGTGTTTCCATAAACCTTGAAATCAAACTTACTGCAAACATTATATCAGGTCTTGTTGTAGTTAAGTACATGAGACTTCCAACGAGTCTCTTATACATCGTTGGATCAATTTTTGGCCTATCATCTTCCTTACTGAGTTTTGTGCCAGTTGTTATTGGAGTTATAGTTGGCTTACAATTCAACATTCTGAATCTTTTCAATACATCATTTGCATATTTAGACTGCCATATAAAAATACCATATTCAAATTGAATGACTTCAATACCAAGGAAATATTTCATCAATCCTAAATCAGTCATCTCAAATTATGTTTTCATGGATTTCTTGAACTCATCTACAGAAAGATCTCCAGTGATATCAAATCATCCACATATAAACAAACAATCAGTATTTTACCTTCTTGATTTACCTTTGTATACAACGTTGGTTCACTTGGACTTCTGCTGAATCCTTCACCATTCAAATATTCATCAATTTTGTTGTACGATGTACTTTGGGTGCCTGCTTCAATCCATACAACACTTTCTTCAATTTGTATACTTTGCCTTCTTGTCCATCAACCTCATATCTTGGAGGTTGTCTCACATAAACCTCTTCTTCTAAAAGATCCATTCAAAAATGCAGACATTACATCCATTTGATGTACATACCATTTATTATGAGCAGCAATAGCTAATACCATCCTTACCGTATCAATTCTGGCTACAAGTGCAAATGTCTCATTATAATCAATTATAGGTTGTTAACTAAATCCCTGAGCTACAAGTCTTGCTGTATACTTTTCAACATCACCATCAACATTTAACTTAGTTTTATAAATCCATTAGACACCAATACAATTTTTATCTTTAGGTAAATCTACAAGATCCCAAGTATTATTTCTTTCTATGGCATCAATTTCTTCATCCATTGCTTTTATCCAAACATCATTTTTAACAGCTTCATCAAAATCTACAGGATCACATGGTATAGATGCAAAATTTGAAACTTGATTGACTTCTTCTTTTTTATGATACAATTCTCTTAAACTTCTAGTCTTATGACTTCTAACTCTATTTCTTAATGACGCTAATGTAGGATTTGATTCATTGCTTACCTCTGATCCTGTTTCTTGCCATCCAACAACATTTGATGGTTCACCACATTCATTAGCTCTGGGCATTCTTGTTGGTGTCCTTACCACAGGTGTATGTGGAGTTAACTGTCCTCCATGTATGCCCTGTTCTTCTTCTTCATCTTCTGTGTGAGGTGCAACAACGTCCTCACCAACCAATTTATCAATGATCCCATCCCATGCTTCTTCTTTTTTAAACATCACATCTCTGGTAATTACATACTTCTTGGTGATGGGATTATAAAGTCTATATGATTTATATTCTTCACTATATCCAACAAAAATACATTTCTGACTTATGTCATCTAACTTTCTTCTCATTTCTTCAAGTACATGTGCATAATCTACACAACCAAAAATTCTTAAATGAGATATGCTGCTACACTTACCGCTCCAAGCCTGCTGAGGAACTCGATCCTTCATGCTTTTTGTTGTGCTTCTTTTTAGAATGTATACTGAACAAGTAACAACATCTCCCCAATATTCATTTGAGAGATGCCTCTCCTTCATCATACTTCAAGCCATGTTCATAATGGTTCGGTTCTTCCTTTATGCTACATTGTTTTGCTGTGGAGTGTAGCAAGCAGTGAACTGCCTTTTAATTCCATGATATTTACAAAATTCCACAAATTCATTTGACATATACTCACCTCCTCTATTTGATCTCAAGACTTTAATAAATCTATTATTCTCTTTTTCAGCGATAGCTTTAAAACTTTTAAACACATCAAATGCTTGAGATTTCTTTTCAACAAATACACCCAAGTTTTTCGACTGTAATCATCAATGAAAGTCATAAAATAAACATTACCAGTCAAAGAAGGTGTTTGCATCAGTCCACACAAATATGTGTGTACCAGCTCCAATGGTACTTTTGCTCTGCATGAGACTCCAGAAATAAATTTCTCTCTATGATGCTCAATACTGGGAAAACCTCTTACCATCTGCTTCTTCTGTAGCAACTCTAAACCGCCAAAATGTAAATGGCCATATCTCAAATGCCATAACCATGATTGATCTAAACTCTTAGTTTTATAAGCATTAAAAGAGTTTGTCAAATCATTTCTCATAGTCAGCGGAAACATTCTATTATTTTTCATCTCTACGCTAGCAATCAACTATTTACTTGGATATTTATCATAAATAGTGCATACCTTGTTCTTAAAGAACACTATGTATTCTTTCTCCAACAATTTTCCAACACTCAATAAATTACACATCAAACCAGGAACATAATAAACATCATGAATTGTTCTTTTTTCACCATTTTTTGCAAACACAACAATCACACCTTTACCATTAACTTTTACCTTACAGTCATTACCCAACTTTACTTAAGACTGAATGCTGGTGTCTAGACTTGAAAATAATTCCTTATTTCCAGTCATGTGGTTGCCGCATGCACTGTCCAAAAGCCATATATCTTTTGAACTTTCCTGGGTGACATTACAAGTAAAAAACATAGGTTGCTCTACATTTTCAGTTTCCTCTGTCATGTGTGTAGACAACTTACTAGCATCTGCTTGCTTCTTCCAACACTTGTTAGCAAAATGTCCAAATTTCTTACAATAAAAACATTGAACTTTAGATTTATCATACCTCTGATTTCCTGACTGTTATGTTCTGCTGCTACTCCCCCTTATGCTAGGAGTATTCTGATGTAACTTCTCTTCATTTTCAGAATCATTTTTGCTGTCACTATGACCAGCACTTCGTCCTCCTCTTCCTCGGTTACTAGCTCTTCCTATGCCTCTACCTCTAGTAACCTTTAACTGAGATTTAAAAGCATTTTCTAATGGAGTATCATCATACCTGTTCATTCTTGATTCATGAGCAATAAATGAACCAGTCAGCTCATCAATGTGCATCTGGCTGATATTTTTAAAATGTTCAATTGGAACAACCACTGCTTCAAACTTCTTTGGAAAACATCTCAGCAAATTTTCAATCACATGCTGATCTAGGATGTCTTCACTGTACTACCGTAGCTAGTTTACAACACTCATGACTTGTGTCATGAAATTATCAACAGTCTCACTGTCCTTCATCTTCAAATTCTCAAAGTCTCTTCTTAAATTCTGCAACTTAACATTCTTCACCTTGGTCACACCTTGATAGCACATTTCAAGAGTGTTCCAAGCTTTCTTTGAAGACTTAGTACTTGAAATATTTGGAAAAATGGATGCACTCAGGACTTGCTAAATAAGACCAAGAGCTTTCTTATCCTTCTTCTGATTTTCCTTCAACAGAACACGTTCAACATTTGTCAGATCCAACTCAGCCGCTTGGTCAGTTGGTTCATGATAGCCAATCGTAACAAACTCCCAAAGATCTTGAGCACGCAGGATAGTTCTCATTTTAATAAACCATGTGTTGTAATTTCTTTTAGACAACACTGAAATTTGTGGCTGCACTACACTGCTGTTAGTAGCCATTTCAATTAATTTCAAAAAAAATAATGAGCAATAAAACTCAACCAAGCTCTTAGACACGAAAGAAAAATTAACCACGCTCTGATACCACTATGGGAAGGCAGGGGCGTGTTGCTCTTTGCTTCAACAACACTAAAAAATTCACTAACAGCTCAAAATACAACTTACAGAAAAGTAGTACTTTGTTGGATGTAACTCATTAATAGAGCTTTCAAAATCAATTTTATTCCTACAGGACTGTTTCAGCTTGGATGCTACTGCTAACCATACTCTCTAGATGATGTTTCAGGTGGCTGTTACAATTAACATTGATTAACACACTTAATTCAGCTATTTTCACAACTCAGTATTTAACATGTTTTTGATCATCGTTGTGTCTGTTAACTTATCACAAATATTCTACTGAATTAATAAACAACATTCACACAAAATAAACTTCAGCTACTACAACAAACTCACATTAAAAATAAAACTGTGTTTTTCAAAAAACAGAGTAAAACACAGGAAAATTACAGAATAAAATAAAGTTGTGTATTAATCTATATCTTTGTCTGTATAAACATGTTTACAAGCTGGGTATATATAGTATTTCAACTAAGTCATCCATTAAGTGATAATTGGCTCTTTGCTATACGAAAACGAGATTCTCTGTAAATAATTTATTGTCTGTTACAGTTTGACAGATTTGAGAAGTGTGTTGCCTCTTCAGAAATTAAATCCGCTCAGCTGGCATATAAAAAATGATTTTTTTATGATTTGATGATTTGTTGTTTTGTCAGGCGGTGAGGCGGTGTTGTGCCTCTTCAGTGTTGTGGCAATTATATTTCTGCACTGTGTTTTCCTTCTCAAAATTCCAGCAGTGATGTTGCCTCTTCAAAATTTGTTGTAGCTGGCGGTGGAGTAATTACAAAATTCCCAACATTCTCCCCCTTAATTACTACACTCAAAAAACAAAATTTTGTAACACTTGATTTCGGTTACAACTTACAAACCCAATGTTTTTTCTATGAAGTTCAAACAAATATTTTCCCAATGCTTTTTTAAATACATCTGCAAACTAATTTTCTGATGTGCGAAAGTCCACACTGATTTCATTGTTGTTTATCAGTTCTATGATAAAATGATACCTTGTATCAATATGCTTACTTCTTTTGTGAAAGATGTGATTTCTTGATAGTGCAATAGCTGACTTATTATCACAGAAAATTGGAGTTGGTTCATTTTGTTCATGCTGTAACTCAGAAAGAGTTCTTCTCATCAATACAGTTTGACATGCAGCTGCTGTTGCTGCAACATACTTTGCATCAGCAGAGGATATTGTCACTATGGGTTGCTTCTTTGATACTCATGCTATTGATCTCGATCCAAAACTGAACACATATCCATATGTGGTCTTTCTACCATCTATAGAACCTGCAAAATCACTTTCATTGTATCCAATCAACTTAAAATTTGAATTAGATGTATACTGGATACCAAAATTTGTTTTTCCGACAATATATCTTAGGATTCTCTTTCCAGCTTGCCAGTGGGTAATTTTTGGTGTTTCCATAAACCTTGAAATCAAACTTAGTGAAAACATTATATAAGGTCTTGTTGCAGTTAAGTACATGAGACTTCCAACCAGTCTCTTATACATCGTTGGATCAATTTTTGGCCCATCATCTTCTTTACTAAGTTTTGTGCCAGTTGCTATTGAAGTTACAACTGGCTTACAATTCAACATTCTGAATCTTTTCAATACATCATTTGCATATTTATACTGGCATATAAAAATACCATCTTCAGATTGAATGACTTCAATACCAAGGAAATATTTCATCAATCCTAAATCAGTCATCTCAAATTCTGTTCCATGGATTTCTTGAACTCATCTACAGAAAGATCTCCAGTGAATATCAAATCATCCACATAAACAATCAATCGGTATTTTACCTTCTTGATTTACATTTATATACAACATTGGTTCACTTGGACTTCTGTTGAATCATTCACCATTCAAATATTCATCAATTTTGTTGTACCATGTACTCTGGGTGCCTGCTTCAATCCATACAACGCTTTCTTCAATTTGTAGACTTTGTCTTCTTGTCCATCAACCTCGTATCTGGAGGTTGTCTCACATAAACCTCTTCTTCTAAAAATCCATTGAAAAATGAAAACATTACATCCATTCGATGTACATACCATTGATTATGAGCAGCAATAGCTAATACCATCCTTACCGTATCAAGTCTGGCTACAGGTGCAAATGTCTCATTATAATCAATTCCAGGTTGTTGACTAAACACCTGAGCTACAAGTCTTGATTTATACTTTTCAACATCACCATCAACATTTAACTTAGTTTTATAAATCCATTTGACACCAATACAATTTTTATCTTCAGGTAAATCCACAAGATCCCAAGTATTATTTCTTTCTATGGCATCAATTTCTTCATCCATTTCTTTTATCCAAATATCATTTTTAACAGCTTCATCAAAATTTACAGGATCACATGCTATAAATGCAAAATTTGAAACTTGATCTACTTCTTCATTTTGATCATACAGTTCTCTTAAACTTTTAGTCTTCTCACTTCTAACTATGTTTCTTAATGACACTAATATTGTAGGATTTGACTCATTGCTTACCTCTGATCCCGTTTCTTGCCGTCCACCAACATTTGATGGTTCACCACGTTCATTAGCTCTGGGCGTTCTGGCTGATGTCCTTACTGCAGGTGTATGTGGAGTTAACTGTTCTCCATGTATTCCCTGTACTTCTTCTTCATCTTCTGTGTGAGGTGAAACAACGTCCTCACTGACCAATTTATCAATGCTCCCATCCCATGCTTCTTCTCGTTTAAACACCACATCTTTTGTAATTACATACTTCTTGGTAATGGGATTATAAAGTCTATATGCTTTAGATTCTTCACTATATCCAACAAAAATACATTTCTGACTTCTGTCATCTAACTTTCTTCTCATTTCTTCAGGTACATTTGCACAAGCTACACAACCAAAAATTCTTAAATGAGATATGCTGCTACACTTACTGCTCCAAGCTTGCTGAGGAACTCGATCCTTCACACTTTTTGTTGTGCTTCTTTTTAGAATGTATACTGAACAAGTAACATCATCTCCCCAATATTCATTTGATAGATGCTTCTCCTTCATCAAAATTCGGGCCATGTTCATAATGGTTCGGTTCTTTCGTTCTGCTACATTGTTTTGTTGTGGAGTGTAGCAAGCAATGAACTGCCTTTTAATTCCATGATATTTACAAAATTCCATAAATTCATTTGACATATACTCACCTCCTTTATCTGATCTCAAGACTTTAATAAATTCGTTACTCTCTTTTTCAGCCATAGCTTTAAAACTTTTAAACACATCAAATACTTGAGATTTCTCTTTCAACAAATACACCCAAGTTTTTCGACTGTAATCATCAATGAAAGTCATAAAATAAACATTACTAGTCAAAGAAGGTGTTTGCATCGGTCCACACAAATATGTGTGTACCAGCTCCAATGGTACTTTTTCTCTGCATGAGACTCCAGAAATAAATTTCTCTTTATGATGCTTTCCCAATATGCAACTCTCACATGAGCCTGTTGGCTTCTCAATACTGGGCAAACCTTTTACCATCTTCTTCTTCTGTAGCAACTCTAAACCACCAAAATGTAAATGGCCATATCACAAATGCCATAACCATGATTGATCTAAACTCTTAATTTTACAAGCATTCAAAGAGTTAGTCAAATCATTTCTCATAGTCAGCGGAAACATTATATTATTTGTCATCTCTACTCTGGCAATCAACTGTTAATTGGATATTTATCATAAATAGTGCATACCTTGTTCTTAAAGAACAACCTGTATTCTTTCTCCAGCAATTGTTCAACACTCAATAAATTACACATCAAACCAGGAACATAATAAACATCATGAATTGTTCTTTTTTCACCATTTTTTGCATACACAACAATCACACATTTACCATTAACTTTTACCTTACAGTCATTACCCAACTTTACTTAAGACTGAATGTTGGTGTCTAGACTTGAAAATAATTCCTTATTTCCAATCATGTGGTTGCTGCATGCACTGTCTAAAACCATATATCTTTTGAACTTTCCTGGGTGACATTACAAGTCAAAAACATAGGTTGCTCTACATTTTCAGTCTCATCTGTCATGTGTGTAGACAACTTACTAGCATCTGCTTGCTTCTTCCAACACTTGTTAGCAAAATGTCCAAATTTCTTACAATAAAAACATTGAACTTTAGATTTATCATACCTCTGATTTCCTGACTGTCATGTTCTGCTGCTACTCCCCCTGACGCTAGGAGTATTCTACTGTAACTTCTCTTCATTTTCAGAATCATTTTTGCTGTCACTATGACCAACACTTCGTCTTCATCTTCCTTTGTTAGTAGCTCCTCCTCTGCCTCTACCTCTAGTAACATTTAAGTAAGATTTAAAAGCATTTTCTAATGGAGTATCATCATACCTGTTCATTCTTGATTCATGAGAAATCAATGAACCAGCCATCTCATCAATGTGCATCTAGCCGTGATTTTTAAACTCTTCAATTGGAACAACCACTGCTTCAAACTTCTTTGGCAAACATCTCAGCAATTTTTCAATCACATGCTGATCTGGAAGGTCTTCACCGTACTTCCGTAGCTGGTTTACAACACGCATGAATTGTGTCATGAAATTATCAACAGTCTCATTGTCCTTCATCTTCAAATTCTCAAAGTCTCTTCTTAAATTCTATAACTTAACATTCTTCACCTTGGTCACACCTTGATAGAACGTTTCAAGAGTATCCCAAGCTTTCTTTGAAGACTCAGCACTTGAAATCTTTGGAAAAATAGATTCACTCAGGCCTTGTTGAATAAGACCAAAAGCTTTATTATCCTTCTTCCAATTTTCCTTCAACAGAACACGTTCAACATTTGTTAGAGCCAACTTAGCCGCTTGATCAATTGGTTCAGGATAGCCAATCGTAACAAACTCCCAAAGATCCTGAGCACGTAAGATAGTTATCATTTTAATAAACCATGTGTTGTAATTTCTTTTAGACAACACTGGAATTTGTGGCTGCACTACACTAATGTTAGTAGCCATTTCAATTAATTAAAAAAAAACAATGAGCAATAAAAGTCAACCAAGCTCTTAGACATGAAAGAGAACTTAAACACACTCTAATACCACTGTGGGGAAGGCATGGGCGTGCTGCTCTTTGCTTCAACAGCACTAAAAAATTCACTAACAACTCAAAATACAACTTACAGAAAAGTTGTACTTTGTTGGCTACGACTCACTAACAGAGCTTACAAAATCAGTTTTATTCCTACAGGACTGTTGCAGCTTGGATGCTACTACTAACCATACTTTCTAGATGATGTTTCAGTTGGCTGTTACAACTAACAATGATTAACACACTTAATTCAACTAACTGTGAGTGCTTGACAGTTACTCTCAGCTCTGTCACAACTCACTCATAGCTCTGTCATAAGTCACTACTTAACATGTTTCTGATCACCCATGCGTCTATTAACTCATCACAAATATTCTACTGAATTAATAAACAACATTCACACAAAATAAACTTCAACTATTACATCAAACTCACATTAAAAATAAAACTGAGTTTTTCCAGAAATAGAGTAAAACACAGGAAAATTACAGAATAAAATTCAGCTGTGTATTAATCTATATCTCTGTCTGTCTAAACATGTTTACAAGTTGGGTATATATAGTATTTCAACTAAGTTGGCCATTAAGTGTTAATTGGCCCTTTGCTATACAAAAACGGGATTGTCTGTAAATAATTTTATGTTTGTTACAGTCTGACAGATTTGAGAAGTGCGTTGCCTCATCAGAAATTAGATCCGCTCAACTAGGATATAAATAATGATTTTTTTATGATTTAATAATTTGTTGTTTTGTGGCAGTGCTGTGACTCTTCAATGTTGCGGCAATTATATTTCTGAACTGTGTTTGCCTTTTCAAAATTCCGGCAGTTGATGTTGCCTCTTCAAAATTTGTTGTAGAATTCCCAACAAAGAGCAATCATACTACTAGGCTTTGTGTATACCATGGCAAAGACATTGTCGTCTCACTGGAAAGCATTACAACTGGATTACATGATCTCTTCTTTGTCACAGTAAGTTTTCTATCTTTGTTTCATATTTCCTGCCACGCCAAAAGCGGGAAGTAGAGCTGCCAATGAAAATATCTACATGTCAACAAGCCCTACACAGATAATTGCATACTATGTAATTCTAGATAATAATAAACAATTATAATTTTGAAAATATATTAAAGCTTTATTATTATTATTATTGATTGTCTATTAATTTTAAAAAGTGGAATGCGATAATGATAATGATAATGATAAACACACATTAAATTGTGGATTGGCCATACTTTTTTAATTATTAATTAAATTTAAGTGAACATAATGGAGTCTCATACGACTAAGCTCGTGCACGAGAATGCTAATGGCAAATACAAGTGGATCATCAAGCCGGAGAGCGTGCGATACGAGTTCGAAACCGAGAGGCAGGCCCCTAAACTTGGGTGACAAACTGTTTTCTTAAATCTTTAAATCATTATAATAGTTTGAATCTTTTACTATTCCAGATCTGGTTTGATTTTTTGTCTGTAGGGTCATGCTTGTCGGATGAGGAGGAAACAATTGTTCCACGCTTACGACTGGTGTGATCGCAAACAGAGTGTAGGTTTCTTTTTTCCTTAATTTCTTTTCAAATTTCAGTTTTCAGTTTTCAGTTGGTTTAAACCCCCCATCGTACAAGTTTATTGAACTTAGATAAGGGACAATTCTGTCGAGCCAATGAAATACTCAGTTGTTAGGTCATTGATAAAATAAGGCATTGGAATTTGGAAGGACCCTTGAATGGAGGATTGATTCAGCTTGATGGTGGCTCTATTGGTCAAGTGTGATTGGGCCTACCTAAAAGAAAAACCTCAGAATGTAATACCTAATTCGAAGTGATCAAACAAAATCCCCAATTTTTAGGTAGATTATGGATAGTCTCTCCAATCTATATCGAGTTTATCAGCCCTATCAAAAAGGTTAAGTATTAATTAGTCCACTATAAGGAAGAACTTTAAATTCTCCAACAAATATCACTACAAGTTGGGTGTCTAGTTTCTACCAAAGTCAACAAGGAAGACGGATCATAAACACACGTTTGGGAGGTTTGCGACAACGAGGATGTTGAAATCATGTTCTTCGCTAGATCATTGCACTGCCAGTCCCTCATTCATGAACGTCCGTCGAGGGATTCCCTTGTTTAGATATATTGGTAGACAATTTGTACTTCTTGTTTCCATTATTAGAAGGCTGACAGGAAAA
>LPNX010250407.1:113592-163592 GCA_001517045.1 Pseudotsuga menziesii
ATGTCATTGAGAGGTAAGACCCTGACCAATGCCAGAATCTACCATGTGAAAGAGCTTGTTAAATTTGAATTATGAATTTCAAATTTAAGAAATTGCTGACAACTACTAGTCACTATTGGCTTGCATAAGCTTGTGTTTGGATGTTTGAAGCTTATGTTTCAGGTAGATTAATTCGAGCATGGCAGTGAGAGGTAAGATCCTGACCAATGCCAGAATCTACCATATGATATGCATAATAGGTTGTTAAAATTCGAATTGTGAATTTCGGATTTGAGAAATTGCTGACTACCACTAGCCACTGTTGGCTTGCATAAGATTGTGTTTGGTTGATTGAAACTCATGTTTCAGGTAGATTATTCGAGCATGGCATTGAGAGGTAAGACCGACCAATGCCAGAATCTACCATTTATGAGAAGAAGTCTCATGATTGTAAAAATAGTTAGTATGGGTTGTTAAATTTGAATTGTGGATTTCGGATTTAGGAAAGTGCTAACGACTACTAATCATTGTTGGCTTGTATAAGATTGTGTCAGGAGGGATGCATGGTAAGTGGGTAATCATGTTATGATAGTAAGCATAAAATTATAATGGGCATAGTAATGCTGCTTACAAGAGACCCACAGATGAGCAATTCAATTTTTGTAGTAGATAGAGTTGCAAATTCTTATTGAATTTGATTGCTAATGTCATTGCTTGGTTATGGAACGATCAATTGGATCGTATTATCAGGTAATGATTGACTGTTTGGTTATTTGATGAATGTGTTAGGGATACACATTGCAGGAAGATCATGTGTGATGACCTGCAAGAGCCAAACTTCATGGGAAGATTTTCCCTTGAAAATGGGTTTCGGGTGAAACGCCATTGGACATTTTGAAAATGTCTCATCTGCACTGCATGTTTGGTAATAACATGAGTGAGATGGTATAGATTATGTCGGTGAGACATGTGTGAATATGAAACGTAAAAAAGAAGCAGGGATGGGAGCTTGGTTTGCTTAAACTTGGTGATTGGAAACCACACAGACAGAGCTAGAGGGCTGACTTTCTTCTCCACAACCCCGGGATAGCACTGGAAGGGAATGTAGGGCCTGAGGGACTGAGTAGCAGAGAAGGGACTGATTCCTTGTGTTGGTTGTGTGTGGGTGTCTTAGAAGTCAGGATAGTTCTGGTGTAGGTATTCCTAGATCTGCAGCGAGCTCACCAGCTTAGCATTCGGCCTTTCCCGACTCCTTGACGGTGCCTAACATATATAAAGGCATATTGCGACGGAAAATGGATAAGTGTTCTGTAACCCTTGCTATGAATATGCATGTTTAATTATTAAATTCTATAAGAAGAACATGTTTTGACTTAGTATCCATTATGACCAAATGATATGAAATATGATTACGATTTTTAAAGCAATAATGCTAATGAGTTTGCTTGTATTGCTTGTGTTGCTTGTGTGGACAGGCAAAGGTAAATGGTAAATGGTTGTTGTGAGGGGTTGTGGAGTAAGGGTTATTGTTGATATAAGTGTATGTTGATATAAATGTATGTCAGTATAAGTGCATGTTGGGCTGTTATATGCCTGAGGATCCATAGTAGGTCCTAGACCTGGAAATGGTCATGATAAAGTTCCAATCCCAGTTCACATGGTTATGTACTGGTTGGACATTAATTATTTGATGTTGTGGAACAACCGATGTGCTGACCTAACATCTAAGTCCATAGGCGATCCCAAGGCTTGCAAAGCGAAGCAGGATCCTGTGGACGAATGAGGAAAGGCACAATACAGAGAACTATTGGATTATTTTGCTTATGAAAATACATGTGTATATGATTGGTTATGATGTTTTATCTCTAGAACAAGATAAAACTGATGTGAATAAACTAAACATGGGAATTTATTCAATGTTTGGATATAGGTGTCGCTGGGAGCGAGGAATATGAGAGCATCCTAGGGGTGCATATGGACATGTGACTGTCCTGGAAAGCTCGGGTTGAGCGGTAATGAAAAAGGTGCTAGTAAGACGGGGAAGTCCTAGCAGCCGAGACAAACCATGTGGAGAGACTCCATGGTTTAGAGGTCTGGAATAGACCAAAGACACTAAGTATCATGACCAAGAAGGATTGGTCCAGCATTCACGGTGAAGTGAAAGAGGATGAGAGCATGAAAAGCCACAGCGATGGTGTGAGTTCTAGGATGGAACAAAATAAAGAGGAAAAAAAAAAAACTCTTACTGCTCTCTCTTGCCTTTTGTTTATATATATACATATACATTTATGCATTGTGAAAACAAAGGATTGTTTAATGCATGTATGATTGAAATGAGATGTGTGTATTTGCTTAAAGTAAATTGTGGATGCTAGAATGGTTAATTCCCTGCCCAAGAATGGACATGAATGAGCTCATGTGCCTGTTGGGGAAGGCATGGAAAATATGAAGGTTTCCTTAATGGAACTTGGACTGTCATGCCAACTGGGTAATTAACTAACTGATTTTAATGTCTATATTATGCTTGGTCTGATAAAATTTCAATGGTGCATTTCACAGGTAAGAAAAGTGAAACCAGGTGGTGCACATTGAATATGGCAGCAAATCGAAAATTGTTGGACTTGGTTGGAAGTCTCCTTCAAGTGATTGCCAAGACCCAAGAGAATCTTGGGGAGATGCTCAAAATATAGAAAAGGCAGAATGAAATGAACCACCAGATTTTGCAAGACTCTATTGGTTTGCAAAGGGAGGTAAAAAGCCTTCTGGGAGCAATTGGCAAAGGAAAAGAACGGGGATCAGCGATGGGACAATTGTCCAAGCGACCCGATAAGAAACGGTCCAGGCATGAAGACTCAAAGGAAATTGAGCAGGCAAAAGATGAAGCAGCCAGTGAGATGCTAGAGATGCGGAGGACATCATTTACGCCGGGACTGCCCAATGAGGGAACATGATGAGGGCAATAGCCACAAAGTTCCTAGACTTTGGGATTAGCTGGAAAGCTGAGAACCAGCAGGGGAAGTCCATGGAAGCCGAGAGGCTTGGTCGTGAATGTTCAAAGTAGATGATTGAACGTGGGGCAGATCTGCAATTTTGAAATTTTGATGTGCAACTGTATATGTATTGTATATATGTAATGGAACACTGAGGAAGGTTTTATTCTAAGGGGGAGGGGAATGTCACATCTCCGGTTTTGACCCCATTTGCATGATGTATATAATGTAATTAATCATGGTGAGGAGCTAAAGGCAAAAGCCCCACCATCGATTTGGTTTGGTATGTTTCGGCAATAGGGATAGTTGCCGATGGTATGTCGTGCTATAAGGCACATTATAATTCGGCATCATGTAAACACGCACATCAAAAAAACTAAAACCAAAACCAGCTACAACAGTGCAACATTGAAATGAAAAGGGCATGGTTCCAAAGGATAAGGGGTGGGGATGTCAAACCTTGGTTATGAGGGAAAAACCCATGTGTTTACCACCTTGTTTTGTTTGCCACCTTCCCTTGTCTCATCCAACCTCTTCAATGACTTGACTTAGTTGGGGGCATGGGTTTTGGCAGGATGCTGTCAGTTTGGACGGTACGCATGCCCAGTGGAGAACCTTCATTTCTCTCACGCCGGTCTTCATTCTCCCCATGGTCGGTTGCTCTCACATCTGGTTTGTTCTTCCTCATGCAGAGGGAAAGTCTGTTCATCCTCGTGCACAAGCAGGAAGTTGCTCAACCTCACGCAGAGGTCGGTTCTGTCTTCCTCACGCGCTGGTCAGGGGTTCCCTCTTTGGTTTTTCACATGCAACGAGCTAGGAGAGCAGCCTCGCGGCATGAAGTTCTGCTGTGTATGCGGCTTGCTGTTGATTTCACCCACGTTTTGGGTTGCTGTTTGTTTCACCCACGTTTTGGGTTGTTGTTATTCTTCCCACGATTTTCGGATGTGGTTGTGAGTCCGATTTCTTCTTCAAGGGTGGACTGCGTGTGTGTTTCTTCCCTGTTTGCATGGGCTGTGTCATTCTCCAGCGTTTGGGTTGAGGAGGTGTGTGCTGTGGGTTCATGGACGTTATTGTTGGCTGTGGTGTCCCTGTTTTGTGGACTGTGTAGTGTTTCCATTATTCATTGTGAATTGGGTTGCTGACATACCCTGGTTTGGGTGTTGTTGCTGAGTTGTTTTAGCCACGTTAGGGCCAAGAACAACTCTGTGTTGTCTTGTGGACTTGAGCTGAGCTCACCTTTTGTTGGGATTGTCCTTGGTCATCTTCGCTTCTTCATAGGGCTGTGAAGGGTTGTTTTGTTGCTGGTATGCAGTGGTTGGTCTTCGGACTGTGCTGGCTTGGCCGATCTGTGGATGGCCTGATAAACCCAGCGTTGTTGGTTTGGCTAATTGTGTCCCCTGGCTATGTGTAAGCCTGCATTGTCCCTTATCCTTGGAGGAATCATGCCCAGCTCGGGGGTGGCAGCGTTGCTGAGAGATTGATGAGCATGATGGCCTATGGTTGGTTGGAACGTTGCAGCGACGTAGCTGGTTGCGGGGTGAATTCTTCATCAAAAGATAAGTATTGCTGCTGTTCCATCTCTGCAAATTAAGTTGATGACAAATGAATTATAATGAACATGATTAATGCTGGAATGTATGTCTGTTTTCGCTGTATAATTAAAGGATTATGCATCTGTGCATTCTTGTATGTTTGGCAATCCTGTTATGATGCCTGTTTAAGCTTCCAATTTCAGCATTGGTATCTCTTGATTATGTTCATGGGGTTGTCGACCCGGTTGTATGTGGTGTTCGTCGCGTCCTCTTCACCGGTCTGAGGGATGGGGACGTGACAGTTGCAGGGGGGAAGAACCAATTCATCATAGAGGTTGCTAAGTCCATGATACATGACTAGGATTTGTAAATGTTTCTTTGTCCATAATCATGCAACGTAGTTGTATAAATCCAAAACAAGTATCCTCATAGGATTTTGGGGGACAAAACATGAGAGGAGGCATTCATGGCTGAGAAGATGGAGTTGAGTCATTTACGTGTCTTTGGTTGGCCATTTTACATCCATATACATATGGAGAAGAGGACCAAGTTGGATCCTTCCAACACAATGGGATTGTATGTTAGTGATAATGAAACTTCAAGGCCTACAAGATCTATATTCCGGGGGAGTGAAAGACAACTATAAGCAATGTTGTAAAGTTTGAGGAAGACTTTGCATGAAGTAAGTCTCATGATCCTATTCCAGTGACATATGATGAGGAACGAGAAGCTCTGAAGGTTGAGACAAGGCCACCAATTAATTCTAGTTCAGAGTAGCATCCTTTAGGTGCAGAGGAGGATTCACTAAATCCTACCAATTTTGTTAGGATACCTTGATGGTTCACTCAAAAATTGAGGGATTCTTAAGATCACATTGAGGCTCCTAAGAGATCATTCAAGGAGAGAAAATCTCCAAACAAGTTTCCAAACTACATGGAATTTATTAGCAACATCGTAGATCGGTAGGGAGTAGTGAAGCTCCAGTATGTACCCATACATCAATAGGTTGTTAATATTTTGACCAAGCCCTTAGCAAAAGGGAAGCTTGAAGCATCCAGGGACAAACTTGGATTGGTTTAGAATTCATTCCTTGCTAAGATGGAGTGTTGATGTTTGTATCTTGTACAAGAACTTCCACACATGTCTAGTGTTAAACATGCAGGAAGTCGTTCGAGTCAATTCTATTTTGTAATTCACTTTAGTTACATTAAATCTTATATTTAGATGTGAGTCTACTAAAGTGTATTTTTAATACATTAGTGATTTATACTAATATTAGTGGAATCATACTTCCAAATCAAATATAATTTATTAATTCAATGATGATTTTACAAAGAATAGGAACTCATATAAATACCCATGTGCACAATGTTAGCACTGTTTTATTTCTGTCGTCGTTGGTGTTGTCAATTTCTAAATTTCAAACATTCATCAGCAATTCGACAACTCTGAGTTTGTTCGCTTGGTTGTTTATTAAAAAATTTCAGGTTTGCTAGAAAACAAAATTTTATATAGACCAAAGTTTTATATAAATGTGGCATAAATTACAAAGGAAAATGTTTATATTTTTACAAAAACAATATTTTGTTTTGTAAAAATATTAAGAAAAGATTATAAAAAAAATGTTTATATTTTTACAAAAACAATAAATATAAAAAAAAAATTATATTTTGTTTTGTAAAAATATTAACAAAAGATTATAAAAAAATTGTTGGCTTAATGCCACTGTAACACCCCGGTTTTTACCCCATTTGCATTAAAAGATACATGATGTATATATTGTAATTAATCATGGTGTGGAGCTAAAGGCAAAAGATCCACCATCGATTTGGTTGTGTTATGTTTCAGCAATTGGGATCGTTGCCGATGGTATATCGTGCTATCTGACACATTATAGTTTTGGCATCATGTAAATATGCACCTTAATTAAAATGAACTTACAGCTAGCTATGACGGTGCAACGATAATGAAAGGGGCATGATTTTCCTAAAGATAACCGGGGGGGATTGTTAAACCTTGAGCCTTTGGGGGAAAATCCATGTGTCAGTTGTTAAACCCCTGATGTAGTAGGGGCAATTATTGCTGGGTAGTGGTGGGTGTGGCAGGACTGCCAGTCCTTGCCCATGTTCCCACTCCACCAACAGACTCTTCTCTCCATGACTGCATGGGACGCTTCCACTCTCCCACTCTCCCAAGCTTGTTCATCTCACGCAGAGGTTCATATTCCTCATGCACCATTTGGGGGATTCTCCTTCGTTTTTCCATCTCATGTAGAGAGTCATTCTCTCATCCTCATGCACAGGATTCGGCGTAGTTTTTACTCACACAACGGGTTGGGAAGAAGAGTTCTGTTGCCATGATTTCCTGGGAAGGAGCCCTTCGCATTCTGGGCGGTGTGTATGTGTGTTTCCATACCAATTTGTGGCATGTGTATATGTTTTTCCCCTACCCAGCTGAGAACATGAATTTCCTCTTCCATTTTCGGGTTGTGTAATTGTCCTGTTGCTTCATTATTGAGTCAGGGGTTGTGGTTTTCCCCACATTGTTCGTTGCTGTGGGTTTGAGTTACTTTTGGGTTGTTGTGGCTCTTATTGAGTCGTTTTGGCTACGATAGGGCCAAGAACGACTCAGGGATTGTTTTTCCCTGTCTAAGCTATGAACCGCTTGTTGGTTGCATGTATGCATTGGTTGGTCTTTGTATTGTGCTGGATTGGGATGAAGGATTGGTTTGCTTGATAAACCTAGGGGTGTTTGGGAGCTACATAGACAGAGCTAGAGGACTTGCTTTATTCTCCACAACCCCGGAGTAGCACTGGAAAGGGGGATCAGGGCCTGAGGGACTGTGTAGCAGAGAAGGGACTGATTTTCTGGTGTTGGGTGTGTGTGAGTGTCCTAGAAGTCAGGCTAGTTCTAGTGTAGGAGTCCTTAGCTCTTCAATGAGCTCCACAACTTAGCATTCATATTTTTCCAACTCCTTGATAGCCTGATAAACCCTACTGTGTTGGGTTGGTTGATTAGTGTA
The DNA here is from genome assembly GCA_001517045.1 of Pseudotsuga menziesii. NCBI lineage: Eukaryota > Viridiplantae > Streptophyta > Pinopsida > Pinales > Pinaceae > Pseudotsuga > Pseudotsuga menziesii. The sequence goes on from LPNX010250407.1 coordinate 121,116, forward strand.
TCCTTGGCTATGTGTAAGCCTGTTTGTTCCTTATTCCTTGGGGAATCATGCCCAGCTCGGGGGTGGCAGCATTGCTGATAGATTAAGGAGCACACTACCCTATGGTTGGGTGGAATGTTGCAGCGACGTAGCTGGTTGCATGACGACTTCTTTAGAAGATGAGTATTCTTGACCATTTAGTCTCTTCAATTATATTTGATGTTTAATGAATTATGATGAACATGTTGAATGCCTAAATGAATGTATGTTTCTTTCGCTGTGTATGTGAATGACTATGCATCTTAGCATGATTTATGTTTTAAGCATTTTATTTCAGCATTTATGTATTTTCATGTTCATGGGGCTAGTTGCCTGGATGTTTACGGTTATTTTAGCGGTCTCTTCGCCGGTCGGAGGGTCGGGGACGTTAGAGAGTGGTATCAGAGCGTATGTTACAGCATGGGCCTGAATGGGCCGTAAAGATGCAGTGGCAGAGCCATCGTTGCAGCATTGGGCCTCAGAGGGCCATGAGAAACCAGTTAACAGAGGCAGGTTTCCCTCTGCCCAGAAGAAAAATGGAAATAACAGAAAATTTCTAGAAAAATTCGTTGAATTTTTTTTCTAAGTGTTAGAACTGTTGACTCATCGGCAGACTCATTGGGAAGCTCCTCCGATGCAGCGGAGATCTAGGGGGAAGTTTCCCCAATGGAGGATAGTCGGAAGAATTTTTTGTAAATTCTTCTAAGTGTTTGTCTGATCGTCGGTAGAGAATAGTTGTAGTTGGAGCCACAGTTTCGGTGGAGATCAGTCGAAGACCATCGAAACGTCGACCCTTTTTGTCGAAAGGCCATCCGACATGGACCATCGGCGATCAACGAAGAATAGTTGACGAGAACGCAGAAACATAGACTCAATTAGTTGAAAGATCATCTGATACAGACTCGGCGTCGGCGGAAAATAGCTGATGAGGTAGCCGCAGTGTCGACGGAGATCAGTCGAAGACCGCCAAAATGCCAGCAAAGTTTAGTTGATGGAGCGTCGAGACTTTCGGTGGAAAATAGATCATGAAGGCACCGATACGTCGGAGGAAAATAGAAGAAGTTGGAGCCGACGGAGTGGCGGTAAAGGGAAGGAAATTTTTGCCGGGAAGAATTTTTTTCAAAAAATTGTCTAAGTGTCGAAAACATCGAAATTTTTTAGTTGTTCGAACGACCGATACACCGGCAGAAGATAAAGGAAGTTTCACCGAAAATTAGTTTTTTGGACCGTCGACACGGCTGAAAAATTTAGTTGATTGGATCGGCGAAATTTAGTTGATCGAGGAGCCACAGTGTCGGCGGAGATCTCTGGAAGATTGCTGAAATGTTGACAAAGATTAGTTGATGGGATCGTCGATGGGCATTGGTGAAATTTAGTTGATGACGCAGCCGACGCGGAGGCAGACAAAGAAGGAATTTTTTCCGAACTGCCGGTGAAAATTATATGATGCAGGTGCCGATACGTCGGCGGGAGAGAGGAGAAAGAGGGAAATTTTTCTGAAAATTTTCTAAGTATGGAAATCGTCGGCAAAAATTAGACAATGGGGCAGCTGACACATTGGAGAAAAATAGAGAATTGGATCGCTGACACGTTGGAAGAAATTAGTCGATGGGCCCGTCGATGTGTCAGGAGAATTTAGTTGTCTTGAGCGCCGATGGACGTCGAAAAAGTTTAGTTGTTTGTGAGTCCGATGTTGTGGCTGTCAGTTGGACTATCACTCCGACGATTAGAGTCTTCAACTGCCGATAGTGCTCCGGTCGCCGATGCAACGGAAAGAGTTTGTTGTTTGAATTGTCGATACGGCGGAGAGGATTAGTGGATTTGAACACCGATACATCAGAGGAAAACAGTTGATGATATCGTCGATGAGTTTTATGGTCCGTGGAACCCACAGTTGGTTTGCTGCCCACTGTTGCGGCTGCCTAAGGAACTATCCACCTGATGAAGAGTGCTTCCGATTGCCGATACAACGTTATGGAGTTAGTTCCTCACCGATGCCGTAGTGGATAATAGTTTTGATCACCGATATACAACAGTCCTTGGCATCGCTGATAGTAGTCCGAAAGCTTAGACAACTAAGGATCCGATACATCGGAAAGTTCTAGATTATAGGGTCACCGATGAGCACCGGAGGAAAATTGTTGTTGGGATTGCCGAAGTGTCAAAAAATTAGTGGGGAAGAGGTCCAATTGAACAAAGGAAATTTTGAGTTTTTCAAAGTGGGACTTCTCAGCAAATTTCAGTGAGATTTTCAGCAGTTCTTCAGCGGATTTCAGGGCTGAAAGAGAAGAAAATTCTAGGTGGCCGAAGTTGGCAATTCGGACCAAAATACAGTTGTATGTAAAAGTGTAATTTTTGGTGAAAATCTTCATTCTATAAGTGGTGTGGTTTTCACATCCAAAGTCAGAATGGAGCATGGGGATAGGAGTTGGAAATCTTATCCAGCAGGGAACAAGGGAGAATCACCAGAATTTGAATGAGGAGTAGAAAAGTACTAGCGGTTGCTGAAAAGAATTGTGTTGCTGTCAATATGGAGAATCTGAGGATTGCATGCCTAGAGATAGCAAAGACCATGAAGTCGAACCAGCTATTATACGGAAGAGGAATTCCAAGCAAAGATGAGGTTTTTGAAAAGGAAAGTCCCTTAAACCCTGTCTTACTAACTATATTATATTTTATAAGCTTGTGTACATAGAAATTATGGCATGGGGATGCTGAAAATGCATGGGGATATGCTTGCATGTATAGGATATTACATATTAGTAAAAATAGTGAGAATTATACATTTATAATGAACCACTAATGGTAAATATTGCATTGGTGTTGGAATTAGTAGAAAAACCAACGACAACATGAGCATGGCTGAATATGTTGCTAATGCTGATGAATGTGACCAGCAACCCTATGGAGAAAGGGATAAGGCAAAAAATCCATGATCAAAATTTTGTGAGCAAATTCTGCAATCCCCTGCAAGAGACCAACCAAACTGGTAATGTCAAGGGTGTAAGTAGGATCCATGCAGGTAATGGTTTAATTATGACAATTGCATGGAATGGTAAGAGCAAGAGATCTCATACCATGTGGTTATTTAAATTTATACTACATTCATATAAAAATGTATCATGCCTGTATATGTTGTTATGAGCTTAGTAACCCAAAGAAAGTGGGTACTAATGGTCTTGATTATAGTAATGCATCCTATAGGAGGTAGTCATGGCTAGGCCATGGTATGTTTGAATGCATAGTATTCCGGAATCAATACAAGGTGGCATTGAGTGGATACACATTAAGAGATTTTACAAATCTTGTAGTTATGCATTGAATGGATGCATATGAAAAGTTTGAGTAAACGTTGTAAACATGCATACATAAGTGTGGGTGCAAGTGTTGTGGTGCATTGCATGAATGCATCGAGATAATGCTTGTTTATCATGACTAACTAATGGCTGAAATGATGAATTGATGATAATTCTAGAACCATTTCAAGAGCTGTTATGAATGCAGGATAGTAAGTGCATGAAGAGGGTAGTCATGATTGATTGGCTGCTGGAAATGCTCTATGGAAGGGCAAGGTGGTACAAATGATATGCTTGTGAAGTAAGGAGTATCTAAACACTTCATTTAAATTGTATAAATGATGTGACTTTGCAATTTTAGTATGATAATGATTCACGTAAAGTAAATGAGTTTTGGTGATATTAATATGCTAACAGCTGGAAATATTTGAATTCTATAATTCTGAAAATGCTTTAATGATTGCTGCAGCAATGAAAAAGTTATATGCATCAGACTTACACTTGTTTGGCTGATTGAGGTTCAGGTTTCAGATAGATTGGTTGGGGCATGGAAATATGGGTAAGACCATGACAAAGGCCGAAATCTACCCTGTGAAAGAGACAAACCTCATGAGAAGAGTCTCATGGCTGTGAAATTAGTCTGTATGAATAATGAGTTGTCAATTTGAATTTGTAAATTTCAGATTTGAGAAACTGCTGACAACTACTAATCACTATTGGCTTGCATAGAATTGTGTCAGGAGGACACATTGTAAGTGGGTGTTCATGTTATGCTAGTAAGCATAAAATCATAATGGGCATAGCGGTGTTGCTTACAAGAGACCAACAAATGAGGATCACCTCATCGCCAAGCAAATCGATTTCTATAGTAGATAGAGTTGCAAATTCACATTGAATTTAATTACTAATGCCATTGCTTAGTTATGGAACAATCAAATTTGGATTGTATTGTTAGACAATGATTGACTGTTTGGTTACTTGATGAATGTGCCAGGGGTACACATTGTAGGAATACCATGTGTGATGGCCTGCAGGAGCCAAACTTCACGGGGAGGTTTTCCCCTATCTTGGAAATGGGTTTCGGGTGAAACTCCATTGGACATTTTGGAAATGTCCCATCTGCACTACATGTTTGGGAAGCAACATGAGTGAGATGGTATAGATTATGTCGGTAAGACATGTGTGGGAAATGGAATGTAAAAAGGAGTTGGGGATGGAAAACCGAGGGACTGTCAACTCAGAGAAGGGAGCCCCCATTCTTCCTTAACGAAGGAATACTGCATCAACAAATGGATAAGTGTTCTGTGACCCTAGCTAAGAATATGCATGTCAAATTGTTAAATTCCATATGCAGATCATGTTTTGATTTTATTTCCATTATGACAGATTGGTTGAGTATGAATAGGGCCTACATGGCTCACATCGGAAAGGGGTGCACACTTTTCCTGATGTCAAGTCATGAAAGGGTTTTCAATATTGACTACACCCTAGGGAGTGGACACACTCTTGGTTTCTCAATACTTGATAGTGAATGATATGAAACATGATTACAGTTTTAGAGCAATAACGCCGATGAGGTTGCTTATGTTGCTTGTGTTGACATGCTAAACAGATGTAGCTTGGTTGTTGATATAAGTGTATTGGCTTGGTTTCTTGTAGCTTGATAAACCCAATTGTGTATTGGCTTGGCTGGACAGTCTGATAAACCCAACTGTATTTTAGCTTGACTGTGCTTGATATGTATAAAAGGATGTGTTGAAGATGTCACTGAAATAGGGTTGTTATATGCCTGGGGATCCATAGTAGATCCTGGACCTAGAAATGGTCATTTATTGTTGAGATAAGTGCATGTGTTATTGTTGATCACCTAATAAAACCAACTATGTTGGCTTGGTTGATTTGTTGATGGCCTGATAAACCCAACTGTGTTGGCTTGGCTGATTTGTTCCTTCCCAGTCGGCATGAAGGTGTACTAGTTGGACATTAATTACTTGATGTTTAGGAACAACCTGCGTGCTGACCTAACATCCAAGTCCATAGGCAATTCCAAGGCTTGCAAAGCAAAACGTGACCCTGTGGACCAACAAGGAAACACACAATACATACAAGTATTGGATTATTTTGCAGCTTCTTGCTTATGAATATACATGTATATATGATCTAGTTATGATATTCTAAGCTCTTGTTTAAGAGATAAAAACCAATGAGAATAAACTAAACATGTGAATCTATTCAATGTTTGAATATAGGTATCGCTGGGAGCGAGGACTATGAGGGCATCCTAAAGGTGCATGTGGACATGTGATTGTCCTGAAGAGCTCAAAGTGAGCAATAATGAAAAAGGTGCTAGTGGGACTATGAAGGCCCTAGCAGCCAAGAGTTGTAGACAAACCATGTGGGGAGGCTCCATGGTTGAAAGGTCTGGAATAGACCGGGGACACTAAGTGTCATGGCCAAGAAAGGTTGGTCTAGCATTCACGGTGAAGTGAAAGAGGCTAAGAGCATGAAAGCCACAGTGGTGGTGTGAGTTCCAGAATGGAACAAGACAAAGAGGGGAAAAAACTCTTACTGCTCTCTCTGTTTCTTTTTTTGATGACATATATATATATATATATATATACTTATGCATTCATGAAAACATAAGATTGTTGAATGCATGTATGGCTGAAAATAGAATGTGTTTATTTGCTTAAAATAAATTGTGAATGCTGGAATAGTTAATTCCCTGCCCGAGAATGGACATGAATGAGCTCATGTGCCTGTTGGGAAGGCATGAAAAGTATGAAAGTCTCCTTGAGAAGACTTGGACTGCCATGCCAATTGGGCAATTAATTAACTGATTTTAATGCCTATATTATGCTTGGTCTAACAGAATTTCAACGATGCATCTCACAGGTGAGAAAAGTGAAATCCAGTTGTGCACATTGATCATGGCGGCAGACCAAAAGCTATTGGACTTGGATGGAAGTATCCTTCAAACAATTGCCAAGACCCAAGAAAATCTTGGAGAGATGCTCAAGATACAGAAAATGCAGAATGAGATGAACCATCAGATTTTGCAAGACTCTATTTGTTTGCAAAAGGAGGTAAAAATCCTTCTAGGAGCAATCTGTACAGGAAAGAAAAGTGGATCAATGATGGGGCATTCGTCCAATTGGTCCGTTAAGAAATGTTCTAGGCATGAAGACTCAAAGGAAATTGAGCAGGTAAAGATGAAGTAGCCAACGAAATGTTGGAAATGCAGAGGACATCATTACCATCGGGACTGCCCAATGAGGGAACATCAAGAGGGTAGTAGCCACAAAGTTCCTAGACTTGGGGATGAGCTGAAAGCTGAGAACCAGCAGGAGAAGCTCGTGGAAGCCAAAGGGTTTGGTCCTGAAAGTTCAAAGTAAATAATTGAACGTGGGACAAATCTACAAAATTTTAGAATTTTGGATGTGTAAATTATATATGTATTCCTATGTATTGGAACATCGATGACATTGTTATTCCAAGGGGGAGGAGAATGTAACACCCCAGTTTTGACCCCGTTTGCATTAAAAGATACATGATGTATATATTGTAATTAATTGTGGTGTGGAGATAAAGGCAAAAGCCCCACCATCAATTTGGTTGTGTTATGTTTCGGCAATTGGGATCGTTTCCAATGGTATATCGTGCTATCCGTCACATTATAGTTTTGGCATCATGTACATATGCACCTTAATTAAAATGAACCTATAGCTAGCTATGACGATGCAATGATAATGAAAAGGGCATGATTTTCCTAAGGATAAGGGAGGGGGATTGTTAAACCTTGAGCCTTTAGGGGAAAATCCATGTGTTAGCTATTAAACCCCTAATGTAGTTGGGGTAGTTATTGATGGGTAGTGATGGGTGTGGTAAGACTACCGGTCCTTACCCACGTGCCCAATTCACCAGCAGACTCTTCTCTCCACGACTGCAGTCACACTTCCACTCTCCCACTCTCCCAAGCTTGTTCATCTCACACAGAGGTTTGGCTTCCTCATGCACCATTTGGAGGATTCTCTTTCGTTTTTCCATCTCACACAGAGATTCATTCTCTCATCCTCACGCATAGGATTCAGTGTAGTTTTTATTCACGTAGCATGTTGGGAAGCGGAGTTCTGTCACCATGATTTTCTGGGAAGGAGCCCTTTGTGTTTTGGGCGGTGTGTATGTGTGTTTCCATACCAATTTGTGGCATGTGTATATGTTTTTCCCTTGCCCAGCTGAGAACCTGACTTTCCTCTTCCATTTTCAAGCTTTGTAATTGTCCCGTTGCTTCATTATTGAGTCAGGGGCTGTGGTTTTCCCCACATTTTTCGTTGTTGTGGGTTTGAGTTACTTTTGGGTTGCTGTGGCTCTTATTGAGTCGTTTTGGCCACAATAGGGCCAAGAATGACTCAGGGATCATTTTTCCCTGTCTAAGCTATGAACTGCTTGTTGGCTGCGTGTATGCAGTGGTTGGTCTTCGGACTGTGCTGGATTGGGATGAAGGCTTGGTTTGCTTGATAAACTTGGGGGTGTTTGGGAGCTACACAGACAGATCTAGAGGGCTGGCTTTCTTCTCCACAATCCTGGAGTAGCACTGGAAAGTGGGGTAAGGGCCTGAGGGACTGTGTAGCAGAGAAGGGACTAATTTCCTGGTGTTGGGTGTGTGTGGGTGTCCTAGAAGTCAGGCTAGTTTTGGTGTAGGATTCATTAGCTCTTCAATGAGCTCCCCAGCTTAGCATTCAACTTTTCCCAGCTCCTTGTTAGCCTAATAAACCCTACTGTGTTGGCTTGGCTGATTAGTGTATTATTGGCTATGTGTAAGCCTGTTTGTTCCTTATTCCTTGGGGAATCATACCTATCCTGGGGGTGGCAGCGTTGCTGAGAGATTAAGGAGCATGCTGGCCTATGGTTGGGTGGAACATTGCAGCGATGTAGTTGGTTGCGGGACAACTTCTTTATAAGATGAGTATTCTTGACCATTTCATCTCTGCAATTATATTTGATGTTTAATGAATTATGATGAACATGTTGAATTCCTGAATGCATGTATGTTGCTTCCGCTGTGTATGTGAATGACTATGCATCTTAGCATGATTTATGTTTTAAGCATTTTATTTCAGCATTTATGTATGTTCATGTTCATGGGGCTAGTTGCCCAGATGTTTACGGTTATGGTAGCTTCCTCTTCGTCGGTCGGAGGGTCGGGGATGTTACAACCACTGTCTCTAAGCACCATGGGGGACATGTACCTGCCACATCAACAATAATCCAAGTCAGCAATCAAAGCATGCAACCAATAGTCGAACACCCAATGAATACTACACATGTTTGTTCCTTGATATAGTTTGAAATTATTGGCGTTTATAAACAATTTAAAGATAAGTTCATCCTTTGCATGTGAGATATTTCCCCATAACAAAAATATGAAAATGCAAATGCAAATGGGCGGTGGTGAGAAATAAGGCCCCCAACTTCAATGAACATGATTCCAATGGTAGCCACCCATAATCCACTTCATTACAAGGGAAGCAAATTTCATAGGATCATTCCTAGATTCATGATTCAAGGTGGGAATTTCACTCTCGGAGATGGCAGAGGGGGAGAGTCAATCTATGGAACTAAATTTGTTGATGAGAAATTCAAACTCAATAACACAAGACCGAGATTTCTCTCCATGGAAATTGTTGGTCCAGACACCAATGGTTCTCAGTTTTTTATTACCACAGTAACAACCGACTGGTTGGACGACGGACATGTTGTCTTGGGAAAAGTTATTTCTAGAATGGATGTTGTTTATAAAGTAAAAGAAGAAGGAAGACAGAGTGGCTAGCCAAAAAGTAAAGTAAATATTGTAGACAACGGGGAGCTTTCTATGGATTAGTTGAATTGTTCTATTTGAGATTATCATTAATCAATGAGTACAAACATGAGTTTGAATTCCCATATTTAATGAGCCAACATGTTTGTATTGTCAAAATTCCCGGGCATAGTCTTAAATACTGAAATATTTAGTTGTCGGCAACAAAGTTAGCTCTTCTGTAAGATTCTTTGCTGGGGAGAACCCCTCCAATGGTTTCGAGCATCCCATAAATTAAAATGGCAGAGAGAAAGGGTATTCCAAGTTTGCTTTCGGTCATGAATTCATGGATCTATGGGACCATATTTGCGCCATGCTCAATGCAAGGAAATTTAGCGTGGAAAATATAAAGAGCGGATGTAAAAATCCATATAGGATTATGCTGAGGATAATTGGCCACTATAGAAACGCCTTGCCAAAGTATGACCCGTAATTGATGTTGCAGCTATGACAGTTTGCAAAATAAGTGATCGCAGCTGATTGTTGAGGTTCAGGAAATCAATTTTCCATAGTTGTTTTTTGGTAATAACAGGAAATCTAAGTAGCATTCATTAAATAGAATATACATAGGCCAGTTTGCAACGTTTTCTCTCTCTGAATTTGTCCGCGTATAGGAAGACGCTGATGGTGGTATTGATAGTATCTGGTAGAAGCAAAATGATTCAATGTCTCATATCAAAGCACATTTCATCCGACGATGTGAAATTATTCCGCATCATCAACATGCAAGGAGAAACAATATTTCAAGATTTGTGAAATAAACTTGCTCGTGGTTAAATCCGAAACACGTGTTTGCACAACGTGCTTGACAAAATTGATCAACGCTCCATATTAATTTTGTTGATTGAAATTATGGTTGATTTAATTTCTAAAAACTCAGCGAAATTTTATATCGGGAGCAAGTCAACACACATGTTGAATTTAAAAACCAGATTGACGACTCACAATTTTTTCGTTGGGTGAAGGTGCTTCTGGTTGAAATTTCTAAAATTGAGAGGAATTTTATACAATGGGCCAGTTAATACACGTTATTGATTTGTTAAATGGATCAGCAACTGTAATTTATTCCACTGGTAAAATATGGTCTGATGTTAATGTCCCATGAGCATAGCAAAATTTGGCTTTACGAAATGCAAAGGAAAATACACTCTCGGGCTGGAGTTTTGAAGCATTCAATTCACAAGGAAAGTCTCGTTCTTACAAAATGCAGAAGTGTTGAATTATTCTCTCCTTCCCATGAATTAGTTTTTAACATACACAAAAGCAAAGATTGGAAAGACAGTTCCAAGGTTGAAATTTCATCTTAGAAAAGGCAAGGCCAGTAAAGACGCAGAGCAAGACTATTGCTTTATGTTTTAAAGAATCCACCGACCTTGATAAAATCTAGGTAATAAAAATTGGAGTTGAAAATGGAAATTCTAAGCAATATTCGGCCAGAAGATCAATGCAGATGATTTGGGAAATTGCTGAAGCCAAATCATAAGATGGGAATTTGAGAGAAAGGAAAAAGGACAATGCATGTTGCAACATATATGTTTTCAGTAAGTTTCTTTTGGTTTACACATGAACTTTTAAGGTTTTGTGAATTTATCATCTTCTCTGTATAAATGTTTTATCAAAATGGTGACAAGAATGAGATATATTCATCACAAATTATGTCTAAAGACTAGTAGAGAAATTGAAAGGATAGGGGTAAATGAAAGAGACATCATAGCTATATGATATAGAACATTTAAAATTCAGCGTTTGAAGGATAAAGAGTATCTACAGGCATTTGTTGAAGAGCAGCTAAACAAGTTTTTATGTAAATGATTCTTTTAGTCATTAACTTCAAGCAACTTATTCCTACAAAACGAGATAAATTTTGAGAAGCCGAGAGAGGCGTTTCCTCATAACAAAAAGCATCTACAGGCATTTGTTGAAGAGCAACTAAACAAGTTTTTATGGAAATGATTTTTTTAGTCATTAACTGCAAGCAACTTCTTCCTACAAAACAAGATAAATTTTGAGAAACCGAGAGAGGCGTTTCCTCATAACATGTTGATTTACAATAACCTCTCTCAATTTCACATAGGTGCTAAAGTTTGGGAGAATCCAAACCATCTTCACAGTGTATTTTTCCATAATTTCACAATCCTCTCTGAGCCATCGAATTAAAAATCCAATTCCGATGAGCTGGAGGAGAATATGAGAAAATGAAGACATGGGTTTTCTCTAAAACATGTTAAATTATATAAACCTCTCTCACATTTTACAGATTTGTCACCATTTGAGATATTCAGATGGGTCTTTGAATCATATTTTTCAGCACTCCGCTTCCTGAAATGAAGCAAATCAGTTGTAATTGTTTCTATTTTTGGAGTTTAGTTAGGTTTCAAATTGAAGATAGGGTAGATGTTTTTTAAATATAAATTAAAATGTATTTTATAGATATAGGGTTGTATTTTCAAGAGCAGAGAGGCTCTTCATTGTAATAGGTTTCAGTTTTCCAGAGATGAATAAAAATTGCAGAGATGGAAGGTTGAAGTTTCCATGGCAGAGATTTAATGTGCCATTATTTTTCTCAGTAAGTGATCTTCTTATGTGACTGTTATTTTGTTTCCCCACTCCATTATGTATTTTCTTCATGTTTGAATATTAGTTTTATGGGCTAGAATTCATCTTGTATGCTTTAGGCCCATTGTTTCAAGCATTTTCAAATAGTTTTCTGCTAAAGTCTTGCAGAACTCACCCAAGCTTGGTGCTCTGCTTGATGGTCTGTCCTCCTTGTCTTTTAATCGACCTACAAAAGCCTCAAGACTGAGGAAGTGGTGTCTATATTTCCTCTTTCCATGATCCTTTTAAATCCCTACCTCTTGCAACTCAACTTATGTCTGATTTTTTACTCCATTTTCCCAATGGCCTCCTCATGTCCGTCCTATCAAATCTTTTAAAAACAAACTGTCCCTATGAGAAATTTGACCTTCTGAGTGTTTTGATTTAATATATTGAGTGTGAAAAACTTTTAAATATTGAGATATCCCTATGTGATTGTATTAGGTTAGAAATATAGTCTAAAATGGTTCTGTTGTTACCTTGATATTTTCTTCCCACAACCTGAGGTAAATTTTGAGTGCAAACAAATTGGCATCGTTGCCGAGGAACGAGGGTTCAAATATTCCCTGGATATGGACGACAATGCTTCATATTTGATTGTTGATGGTAAACAACATTCAAACATCAATAAGGTTGTGCATCTTTCACCTGGTGACTCCATCTTCAAGAATCCAAATTTCAGTGACTCCACTAGCGGTATGATCCAGAAATCAAGTTTTGAAAGAGGACAGATAGACTCTACTGGGGAAATGAGCTCATTGTAAAGACATGGAAAGGCACGATGAAAAGATAAGGTACTTAGTTTTTAGTTTTCTCCAAGACATCTTATCTTTTCTTGTAAATTTTTTCCTATCCTTTCCTAAGCTTGTCAAAAAAAATCTCATTGCTTATTGCACTAAAAAAAATCATGAATTCACTCCTATTTATCCTTCTTTGCAAACTGAAAGTATCTCTTCCTCTTGTGCATATGATTTTGATCAAGACCTTTTATTTGAACCACACGACATCAAGAAACAACCTTGTGATCCTCATGATACCAAAGTTGATGTTACATTCTATCCACATAGCCCTGTTTCTTCCAAGATCCAAAATTGCTATAGGCCTCTTCACCTACCTCCTATCATTCATGATTTTCCTACAAAGCTCTTTAAATACCTTCTTATGTTTGATGGAGAATCCAAGAACCTTACAACTGAAAAACATCTACAAGCCTTTGGGCATTTCTTTGACCTATCTGAAGTAGAACATGATGATGTTTGGATGAGGGTTTTTTCCCAATCTTTGCAAGGAGATGTTAAGGAATGGTTTAAGCATTTTCAGCGTAAATCCATCAACATGGAAAGAGTTTTCTGATATATTTTTGAATTTTTCGGGTAAGAGGAGGTCATTGGACCAAGTTCTTTTAGAGTTTTATTCCATGAAGAAACAAGAGAGTGAAACTATGTCTAGTTTTAACAGAAGGTTTGCAAGCTTTTATTATAATACGCCGAAAGAAATTCAACCATTAGAAGGTGATGCTAAATTGCATTATGCATCTACATTTCCTCCCGAATTGTCATTACTTTTTTTCAAGAGAAAGTCAGTTGCATTGCAACATATGTTTATTGATTCATTAGAGGTTGAAGACAATCTTAGGATGTCTAAAATAATTTCATACCAAGAAAGTGGTGATAAAATGGAAAATGAATTAGAATTTGTTGAGCGACATAAACAAGAAGAACTTTCTCTACATCTCAATACTTATTTTCATGAGAAAGAAGATAATCATCCCAATGATGTACAGGAAGAATGTTGCAATAATTTATTTCATGAAGAATGAAATCAGCCTGTCATAAATTCTGTTAGTGGTGATTTTAAAAAATATTTCATTCCACCTATATATGATGAATATGAGGAGTACTACTTTGATGTTGTGCCTAAAAAACCAGCCGAAGATTTTTCAAATTCTGGGACAGTTATTGAAGAAAATATGATTGTAATTCATGGTCAAAAGTATGAAAACATAATAGTTAGTAAGCATGTTGAAAGTGATTGTTTTCCATTGGGTGCATCCATGGAGGTGGGTTACAATTTTTGGCAAGGCAATTTCGGAAAAACAAAAAAAAATGTGCCTCGATCGAAATTTTATTAAACCCTCGATCGAGGTCTTGCCACTTCGATCGAGGGTTTATAACATGCTCAATCGAGGTCATCTTAAACCTTCGATCGAGCTTTTGATAAACCCTCGATCGAGGGTTCAAGACCTCAATTGAGGGTTAAAAACATGCTCAATCGAGGGTTAAAGAAGACCTCGATCAAGCATTTCTAACCGTCTATAAATAGGCAACAAATCCATCATTTAATTCACTTCATTTGTTGGATAGAAAAGAGTCATTTATATTCATTCGTAGATTTGGGTCTCAGATTAATTGATTCATAGATGTGATTATGGCTCCAATTAATCCACGACTAATATCTACGCATAAAATCTAGAGGAGGTGGCAGCAGTAATGATTTTACTTGTTTTTTCTTCAAGGTATGTACTATTACCCACAAGTATCATTCTTCTAGTCGGAATTATGTTTTATTAAATTTTATTACCATATAATTCTATGTTTGATTTTAATTGAATTTGAAGACCTTATTTCCATGAATAATACGAGATTTTAAAAACTTTGATTAAAGAAATTTTTGGGTGTCCATATTCGTGTGCACACAAGAAATATGGGAACTCGAATATTTTTTTAGTTAAAGTTTTGAAAAGCTCGATTAAGCTGCTAGCTCGATCGAGCTTTTCTCTAACCACACATAAACATTCAATAGAGGTATTTAAAAAAGCGTGTATTTCCATATGCATCATGTAAAGTTTCATTTAATGAAGTATTCCAAAAGATGCTTGGACACCTTGTATTTTTGAATCCTTATTTGAATTCATGTCACTGAACATTTTCAATTCTTGTCAAAATAAGATGTATCATGTTTAGTTTCCATACTTTTTGTTTTTTGGATCCCATAGTCTCCATAACACCTTTTCTTTTATTTATTTTCATCCACTCTTAGCATTATGAAACACCAAAACAACTAGTCACGTGTTATTGATGTAAATTCCAATGTCATTCAATAATTTACTAGCAAGATTAACTGCAAATGGGGGGCACAATAACAATTTTGAAGAGTAAACAATGGACATTGATATAACCCAAGGAAATGAGTTCATATTTTTTTTTCATGCTCACATTTTAATCTCTTTAAAGGTACTAAAAATACTTTGCTCCTTTGTATATAATTTTTAATTTTAAAAAACTACAATTATGTGATATGACTATGAATTTAACACCAATTTTATCTTAATTGTCTTGTTCTATTCTGCGCTGGGATCTGGGCTTTAAATTCGAGTGTCCACTCAACCTGGATTCTCAGGACTACTATCTACCTACGATATAGATCCTCCGGACAGATATTTAAATCCCAGAGCCCAGGGCGGAATAGAACATGACGATTAAGATAAAAATTAGTGTTTTCAAAGTCATATAAAATTAAAAATTATATACGAAGGAGCAAAGTATTTTTAGTATTTAAAACCTTTCACTACATTTCTGTAACTCTAATTCCGAAAACATTAGGTTCAAGCAATTGTATACACATTGGATATATTGCTAATAGGAATCAAATGATGTTGAAATTCCCATTTCCCCTTTATTCTTGTGTAATTTTTCTTTTTAGTTTTTATTCAAAATGTGTGAAAACAATTACTTAATGAACACTTATGCTTATTACTAGTTTTTTTTCCTAATGAGGTATATGTATTTATTCTTGTCTAATTTTTCTTTTAAAGTCTCTAGTTGAGTCCTTGAAGCCCATTTCTAAAATCTCCTACATGGGCATAATCTTCTAGATATGGATTATGGTAGTTAGTGTCCACAAGATGTTGAGAACCAGGGGGCTATGATTTATCTCCTCAATTTTTTGTAATAAATATAAACATAGTGAGCGTGCATATAAAATCTTAGTACTTATGTACAAATATTTTTATTTCAAGTGTTTAACAGTAGCTCTATCGAGGGTTTGTTAGACCCTCGATCGAGGGTTTAATAAACCCTCGATAGAGCTTCCATTAAAACCTTGATCGAGGGATTTAAACACCTTTATTGAGCTTCAGATCTCGATCGAGGGCCTAAAAAACATAGAATTATCCCTCATAGGAAAATCAATGTTTCTCTGTGTCTTCTAGGGGTGTAAACCTTGCGATTCATGGCACACAACTGAGCAGAGTTCATACCAATAGATTCATCATCGAATCCTCTATCCATTGAGGTATCATGCATGTGTTTTGGCATTCATATGGGTTTTTTTTTAATTACTTCTAAAACTTACACTTAGAAAACCTGACAACAACTTCGAAGTAGCTCAAACAAAAATCCGCAGGGTAAAAAATACACATCCAAAAATTTCTCAAAAATGCATAGCCCACACATCGACGTGTCCTCTTCAAAAGGGTATCTTCGGTTTTTCAATTTTTGAAAATAGTGAAAAAAAATATGGGCTGGACACACATGTGTATAAAATGATGCTGAAATCAGATGTGGCCACTTTCGAAAAATAATAAATAATTGTATTGTGAAACAAATTAACAAAAAAATATGCAGACCACGGTGCATTTTGTGTAGATCATGCTCATATATATATATATTAATTATTAATGTAAGATTGAATTATTAGGGTTGGACATGAGCCACTTATTAACTTCTTCAATTTTTTAAAGTTACACAGTTCATTAAATGCAAAATTTCACACATCAAATGACATCGAAACGTTTTTAAAAAAATATTATTGGGAAGCCAACATAATATTCTACAAATTTTTTTTACTACAAGTCGAAATTCACATGGCATATATGTGTTTCGGGGGCTTCTATCTAGTACATGAGTAAAAAATCAGGTTTCAACACCAAATTTGGCCAAAAAGTGTTACCCGCCTTCATGGAATCACCCCATTGTGTTTTTCCTAATTTGAAATGCTGAAACAAAGATTGAGAGTCTCTAATCAAAAACATAAACTTGAGGATATGGATAATGTCATGGAATTTTTAGAAATGTATGATGAAAAGGAAGAACAATTATGTAATTAATCTCAGCTTATGGAAAAACTAGCAGTTTATGATGAGGGATTAAATCACAAAAAAGAAGAGGAGAGTTCTCAAATGGATGTTTGTTTTTGTTTTTCTAGTTCATAAATTTTTTGTCAAGAAGAAATCTTTTTGCTAGATCCTATTGAAGAACATAATGATATTTCCTTTGACTCACTTGGAAACAATCAAATTTTAAATGAAGTTGTGGATGTCACGCTTGGAATTTGTCATGAGTTTTCTTTGCATGGTTCTTTTGAAGATCAATTTGATAGTGTGCAAGGGAATTTACAGTTGGAGCATCCTTCTCATGGTAAGATAATGACAAAAAAATCTGAAGGTTGTCATGTTCTTTATGACCCAATGGCTAAATACATGGAGAAAATTTTCAATTGGGGTGGTTGGTTGTGTTTTCGCTAAGAAGATCAAATTCGGTACCGTTTTCTTTTTCCATTATGCTTTTATGTTCTAATATCACTTAAACATGATGAGAAAGTTTATCTATTGGATCAGTTACTTGATTGGCTTCATTGGAAGTCAGAGTTTACTTGATTGGGCATTGGTGCTCGATTAAGTAGGGTAGGTAGGTGTGATTAAGCTCAACATGGTGAGCATTTCTTTCAGCAGTTTTCAGTTTGATTTCAGTTTTAGTTATAAGTTAAGGTTTGCAGCTTAAAGTTGGTTTCAGTCTTCAGAGGATGGGCATGTGACAAGTTATAGGTTTCAGTATGGATTGATTACAGGTTGACAAGGATTTCTTTTCATGATGGTTTCAGTTGATGATTATATGTCAGAATAGGTTGAGGATTTCATAGAAAGATTGGGAGAAACCCAATGGATTTGGCA
The DNA here is from genome assembly GCA_001517045.1 of Pseudotsuga menziesii. Taxonomy (NCBI): domain Eukaryota; kingdom Viridiplantae; phylum Streptophyta; class Pinopsida; order Pinales; family Pinaceae; genus Pseudotsuga; species Pseudotsuga menziesii. The sequence continues at coordinate 138,832 of LPNX010250407.1, forward strand.
CCTATTCTACAGGGTTCTTTGCTACCTCGCAGGGAGGATAGCATCCCAAGTGGAGATATCTGTTAGCACTATTTTATTTCTGTTGTGATTGGTGTTGTCAATTTCTAAATTTCAAACTTTGATCGGCAATTTGGCAGCTCCAGGTTTGTTCGCTTGGTTGTTTATTAAAACTTTTTAGATGTGCGAGAAAATAAAATTTTATATAGACCAAAGTTTTATATAAAGATGGCTTAAACTACGAAGGAAAATGTTTATAGTTTTAGAAAAATAATATTTTGTTTTGTAAAAATATTAACAAAATATTATAAAAAAATGGTTCTCTTCATGCCACAATCTCCAAGCACCATGGGGGCCATGCACCTGCTACATCAACAACAATCCAACATCAATATTAGTGCCACAATCTCCAAGCACCATAGGGGCCATGCACTTGCTACACCTGATGCACCTGCTACATCACTACATCAATATTAGTGCCACAATCTCCAAGCACCATGGGGGCCATGCACCTGCTACATCAACAACAATCCAACATCAATATTAGTGCCACAATTTCCAAGCACCATGGGGGCCATGCACCTGCTACATCAACAACAATCCAAGTCAACAACAACAATTCAAGTCATGCACCTGCTACATCAACAACAATCCAAGCACCATGGAGGCCATGCACCTGCTACATCACTACATCAATATTAGTGCCACAATTTCCAAGCACCATGGGGTTCTCTTCATGCCACAATCTCCAAGCACCATGGGGGCCATGCACCTGCTACATCAACATCAATATTAGTGCCACAATCTCCAAGCACCATGGGGGCCATGCACCTACTACATCAACAACAATCCAACATCAATATTAGTGCCACAATCTCCAAGCACCATGGGGGCCATGCACCTGCTACATCACTACATCAATATTAGTGCCACAATCTCCAAGCACCATGGGGGCCATGCACCTGCTACATCACTACATCAATATTAGTGCCACAATCTCCAAGCACCATGGGGGCCATGCACCTGCTACATCAACAATAATCCAAGTCATGCACCTGCTACATCAACAACAATCCAAGCAACATGGGGGTCATGCACCTACTACATCACTACATCAATATTAGTGCCACAATTTCCAAGCACCAAGGGGGGGGCATGCACCTGCTACATCAACAACAATCCAACATCAATATTAGTGCCACAATCTCCAAGCACCATGGGGGCCATGCACCTGCTACATCAACAACAATCCAAGTCAACACCAAGCACCATGGGGGCCATGCAACAACAATCCAAGTCAACACCAAGCAATACATCAACAACAATCCAAGCACCATGGGGATGATGCACCTGCTACACCTGATGCACCTGCTACATCGCTACATCAATATTAGTGCCACAATTTCCAAGCACCATGGGGGGCCCCATGCACCTGCTACATCAACAACAATCCAACATCAATATTAGTGCCACAATATCCAAGCACCATGGGGGCCCCCATGCACCTGCTACATCAACAACAATCCAACATCAATATTAGTGCCACAATCTCCAAGCACACCATGGGGGCCATGCACCCAGTACATCAACAACAATCCAAGTCAACACCAAGCACCATGGGGGCCATGCACTTGGTACATCAACAACAATCCAAAGGTGCATCAACAACAATCCAACATCAATATTAGTGCCACAATCTCCAAGCACCATGGGGGCCATGCACCTGGTACATCAACAACAATCCAAGTCAACACCAAGCACCATTGGGGCCATGCAACAACAATCCAAGTCAACAACAACAATTCAAGTCATGCACCTGGTACATCAACAACAATCCAAGTCATGCACCATGGGGGACTCACAACAATAATCCAAGTCATGCACAACAATCCAAGTCATGCACCATGGGGGCCATGCAACAACAATAATCCAAGTCATGCACCTGCTACATCAACAACAATCCAAGTCAACAACAACAATTCAAGTCAAGCACCATGGGGGCCATGCAACAACAATAATCCAAGTCATGCACCTGCTACATCAACAACAATCCAAGTCAACAACAACAATTCAAGTCAAGCACCATGGGGGCCATGCAACAACAATAATCCAAGTCATGCACCTGCTACATCAACAACAATCCAAGTCAACAATAACAATTCAAGTCAATCCAAGTCATGCACCATGGGGGCCATGCTCCAAGTCATGCACCATGGGGGCCATGCTCCAAGTCATGCACCATGGGGGCCATGCAACAACAATAATCCAAGTCATGCACCTGCTACATCAACAACAATCCAAGTCAACAACAACAATTCAAGTCAAGCACCATGGGGGCCATGCAACAACAATAATCCAAGTCATGCACCTGCTACATCAACAACAATCCAAGTCAACAACAACAATTCAAGTCAATCCAAGTCATGCACCATGGGGGCCATGCAACAACAATAATCCAAGTCATGCACCTACTACATCAAGCACCATGGGGGCCATGCAACAACAACAATTCAAGTCAATCCAATTCATGCACCATGGGGGCCATGCAACAACAATAATCCAAGTCATGCACTTGCTACATCAACAACAATCCAAGTCAACAACAACAATTCACAACAATCCAAGTCATGCACCATGGGGCCATGCAACAACAATAATCCAAGTCATGCACAACAATCCAAGTCATGCACAACAATCCAAGTCATGCACCATGGGGGCGATGCAACAACAATAATCAAAGTCATGCACCTGCTACATCAACAACAATCCAAGTCAACAACAACAATTCAAGTCAATCCAAGTCATGCACCATGGGGGCTATGCAACAACAATAATCCAAGTCATGCACCTGCTACATCAACAACAATCCAAGTCAACAACAACAATTCACAACAATCCAAGTCATGCACCGTGGGGCCATGCAACAACAATAATCCAAGTCATGCACAACAATCCAAGTCATGCACCATGGGGGCCATGCAACAACAATAATCCAAGTCATGCACCAAAGTCATGCACCATGGGGGCCATGCAACAACAATAATCCAAGTCATGCACCTACTACATCAATAACAATCAATCCAAGTCAACAACAACAATTCAGCTACATCAAGCACCATGGGGGCCATGCAACAACAATAATCCAAGTCATGCAGGTGCTACATCAATAACAATCCAAGTCAAGCACCATGGGAGCCATGCAACAACAATAATCCAAGTCATGCAGGTGCTACATCAATAACAATTCAAGTCAACAACAACAATTCAAGTTAACAATCATCCAAGTCAACAACAACAATTCAAGTCAATCCAAGTCATGCACCATGGGGGCTATGCAACAACAATAATCCAAGTCATGCACCTACTACATCAACAACAATCCAAGTCAACAACAACAATTCACAACAATCCAAGTCATGCACCATGGGGCCATGCAACAACAATACTCCAAGTCATGCACAACAATCCAAGTCATGCACCATGGGGGCCATGCAACAACAATAATCCAAGTCATGCACCATGGGGGCCATGCAACAACAATAATCCAAGTCATGCACCTGCTACATCAATAACAATCAATCCAAGTCAACAACAACAATTCAGCTACATCAAGCACCATGGGGGCCATGCAACAACAATAATCCAAGTCAAGCACCATGGGAGCCATGCAACAACAATAATCCCAGTCATGCAGGTGCTACATTAATAACAATCCAAGTCAACAACAACAATTCAAGTTTTTCCTTCTGTGTTTGATGAATGGCTAAGTGGTTTCCTTGAAGTGGGGGCCAGGTTCTCAGAGGAGAATATACCATCCTCATGCGGTGTGCAAGCAGGCGAGACCAAAGGGAGAGGAAAGCATAAAATATCATTTTACGAGGTCCATGCATAAGGTGCATACCCGGCCCTATAAAATGTTCAAAATTGCATGATTGTTGCAAAGTGGTCAAAATAGAGCATGAAATGTAACCAGTTTAATGTAAAAGAGAGGGCTTTTCGCTCCTTCCCTGAAGAAAGATTGATGGGCCCGAAACCTTGCTCTCCCTTTGGTCAAGCAAGCCTTTCCCTCCTTGAAGAGATATTTTGTTACCTACATCAATAACAATCCAAGTCAACAACAACAATTCAAGTTAACAATCATCCAAGTCATGTAGGTGCTACATCAATAACAATCCAAGTCAACAACAACAATTCAAGTTAACAATCATCAAAGTCATGCATGCAGTCATCCAAGTCATGCAGGTGCTACACCAATAACAATCCAAGTCAACAACAACAATTCAAGTTAACAATCATCAAAGTCATGCATGCATGCAGGTGCTACATCAATAACAATCCAAGTCAACAACAACAATTCAAGTTAACAATCACCAAAGTCATGCATGCAGTCATCCAAGTCATGCAGGTGCTACATCAACAACAATTCAAGTTAACAATCAACAATTCAAGTTAACAATCATCCAAGTCATGCAGGTGCTACATCAATAACAATCCAAGTCAACAACAACAATTCAAGTTAACAATCATCAAAGTCATGCATGCAGTCATCCAAGTCATGCAGGTGCTACATCAATAACAATCCAAGTCAACAACAACAATTCAAGTTAACAATCATCAAAGTACATCAATAACAATCCAAGTCAACAACAACAATTCAAGTTAACAATCATCAAAGTCATGCATGCAGTCATCCAAGTCATGTAGGTGCTACATCAACAACAATTCAAGTCATGCATGCAGTCATCCAAGTCATGCAGGTGCTACATCAACAACAATTCAAGTCATGCATGCAGTCATCCAAGTCATGCAGGTGCTACATCAACAACAATTCAAGTCATGCACTTATGCAGGTGCTACATCAACAACAATCCAAGTCATGCATGCAGGTGCTACATCAACAACAATTCAAGTCATGCACTTATGCAGGTGATGCATGCAGGTGCTACAATTCAAGGTCATGCATGCAGGTACAATCATCAAGGTCATGTATGTAGGTGCTACATCAATAACAATCTAGTTAACAACAACGGTACAATCACCAAGGTCATGTATGGAGGTGCTACATCAATAACAATCTAGTTAACAACAACAATTCAAGTTAACAATCATCAAATCTAGTTAACAACAACGGTACAATCATAGTTAACAACAACGGTCATGTATGGAGGTGCTACATCAATAACAATCTAGTTAACAACAACAATTCAAGTTAACAATCATCAAATCCAGTTAACATGTATGGAGGTGCTACATCAATAACAATCTAGTTAACAACAACAATTCAAGTTAACAATCATCAAATCTAGTTAACAACAACGGTACAATCATAGTTAACAACAACAATTCAAGTTAACAATCATCAAATCTAGTTAACAACAACGGTACAATCATAGTTAACAACAACGGTACAATCACCAAGGTCATGTATGGAGGTGCTACATCAATAACAACAACGGTACAATCATAGTTAACAACAACGGTCATGTATGGAGGTGCTACATCAATAACAATCTAGTTAACAACAACAATTCAAGTTAACAATCATCAAATCTAGTTAACATGTATGGAGGTGCTACATCAATAACAATCTAGTTAACAACAACAATTCAAGTTAACAATCATCAAATCTAGTTAACAACAACGGTACAATCATAGTTAACAACAACAATTCAAGTTAACAATCATCAAATCTAGTTAACAACAACGGTACAATCACCAAGGTCATGTATGCAGGTGCTACATCAATCATAGTTAACAACAACAATTCAAGTTAACAATCAATAACAATCTAGTTAACAACAACAACGGTACAATCACCAAGGTCATGTATGCAGGTGCTACATCAATAACAATCTAGTTAACAACAACAATTCAAGTTAGGTCATGTATGCAGGTGCTACATCAATAACAATCTAGTTAACAACAACAATTCAAGTTAACAATCATCACAATAGCCGAGCACCCAACGAATAATACACATGTTTGTTTCTTAATATATGTATTAAAATTATTTGCTTTTATGAACAATTCAAAGGTGAGTTCATCCTTTTCATGTGGGATATTTCTCCATAACAAAAATATGAAAACGCAAATGCAAATGGGCGGTGGTGAGCAATTAGGCGCCCAACTTCAATGAACACGATTCCAATGGTATTCACCCATAAGCCACTTCATTACAAGGGAAGCAAATTCCATAGGATCATTCCTAGCTTCATGATTCAATGTGGGAATGTCACTCTCGGAGATGGTAGAGTCAATCTATGGAACTAAATTTGTTGATGAGAACTTCAAACTCAAGCACAAAAGACGAGGATTTGTCTCCATGGAAAATGATGGTCCAGACACCAATGGTTCTCAGTTTTTTATTTCCACAGTAACAACCGGCTGGTTGGACGTGGGACATGTCTTTGGAAAAGTTATTTATGGAATGGATGTTGTTTATAAAGTAAAAGAAGAAGGAAGACAGAGTGGCTAGCCAACAAGTAAAGTAAAGATTGTAGATAGCGGGGAGATTTCTATGGATTAGTTGAACTGTTCTATTTGAGATTCTCATCAATCAATGAATACAAACATGAGTTTGAAATTGGAAAACTGACAGACTGATGTGTATCCTTCCTAGATTTAATGAGCCAACATGTTTGTATTGTCACAAATCTTGGGCATAATCTTAAATACTGAAATATTGAGTTCTCGGCAAGACAGTTAGCTCTTATGTAAGATTCTTTGTTGGGGAGAATCCCTCCAATGGTTTCAGGCATCTCATAAATTTAAATGGCAAAGAGAAAGGGAATTCCGAGTTTGCTTTCGGTCATGAATTCATGGATCTATAGGACCAAATTTGCGCCATGATAAGAGACAGGAAAGTTAGCGTGGAAAATATCAAGAGCGGATCTCAAAATCCATACAAGATTATGCCGAGGACAATTGGCCACTATAGAAATGTCTTGCCAAAGTATGACCCGCAATTGATGTTGAAGCTATGACAGTTTGCAAAATAAGAGATCGCAACTAGTTTCTAAGGTTCTGGAAATCGATTTTCCAGAGTTGCTTATTGGGAATGACAGGAAATCTGAGCAGCATTCATTAAATAGAATATACACAGGCCAGTTTTCAACATTTCTTCTCCCCGTAAAGGAAGACGTTGATGGTGGTATTGATAGGCTCTGGTAGAAGCAAAAGGACTCAACAGATCAGATCAAAGCACATTTCATCCGATGATGTGAAATTATTCTGCATCATCAACATGCTAGGAGAAACAAATTTTTAAAATTGAGCAGAATTTTATACAACGGGCCAGTTAATACTCGTGATTGATTTGTCAAATGGATCAACGACTGTAATTTATTCCGCTGGTAAAAGATGGTCTGAGGTTAATGTCCCATGAGCATAGCAAAATTTGGCTTTCTGAAATGCAAAGGAAATTACATCTCGGGCTGGAGTTTTGAAGCATTCAATTCACAAGGAAATTCTGGAGGGTAGGTGATTGAATGGAATAAGCTATTGCATTTTCAAAATGTCTCCTTACAAAATGCATCAAGTGTTGAATTATTCTCTCCTTCCCATGACTTAGTTTTTAATATACACAAAAGCAAAGATTGGAAAGACAGTTCCAAGTTTGAAATTTCATCTGAGACAAGGCCAGTAAAGACGTAGAGAAAGACTATTTCTTTATGTTTTAAATAATCCATCGACCTTGATAAAATATGGATAGTAAAAATTGGATTTGAAAATGGAAGTTCTAAACAATCTTCGGCCAGAAGAACAATGCAGATGATTTGGGAAATTGCTGAAGCCACATCATAGGCTGAGAATTCGAGAGAAAGGAAAAAGGACAATGCATGTTGTAGCATATATGTTTTCATTAAGTTTCTTTTGGTTTACACATGAGCTCTTAAGGTTTTGTGAGTCATCTTCGTTGTATAAATGTTTTATCAAAATGGTGACAATAATGAGATATATTCATCATAAATTATGTCTAAAGAGTAGTAGAGAAATTGAAACGCTGGGGGTAAATGACCGAGACATCACATCTATATGATACAGAACATTCAAAATTCAGCATTTGAAAGATAAAGAGCATCTATAGGAATTTGTTGAAGAGAAACTATGACAAGTTTTTATGGAAATGGTTGTTTTAGTCATTAACTTCAAGCAATTGCTTCCGCCAAACCGAGATAAAATTTGAGAAACCAAGAAATGTATTTCCTTAAAACATGTTTATTTACAATAACCTCTCTCATTTCTTACATAGGTGCTACAGGTTGGGAGAATTTAAATCATCTTCATAGAGTATTTTCCCAGAATTTCGCAATCCTATCTTAGTCATCAAATTCAAAAGCCAATTTCAATGAGCTGGAGGAGAATATGAGAAAATGAATGCATGGGTTTTGTTGGGAACATGCTCAATTATAAAAAATCTCTCATATTTCACACAACAGTCACCATTTTATATATGCAGTTGGGGCTTTGAATCCTTGTTTTCAATAGCGTGCTTCCTGAAATGAAGCAAATAAGTTGTAATTGTTTTTATTTTTGGAGTTTAGTTAGATTTCAAATTGAAGATAGAGTAGAGGTTTTTTAACTATAAATTCAGATGTATTTGATAGATATAGGTTTGTATTTTCAAGAGTAGAGAGGCTCTTCATTGTTATAGGTTTTAGTTTTCCAGAGATGAATAACAATTGCAGAGATGGAAGGTTGAAGTTTCCATGGCAGAGATTTCTTGTGCCATTATTTTTCTCAGTAAGTGATCTTCTTATGTGACTATTTATCTTGTTTCCTCACTCCATTATGTATTTGATTCATATTTGAACAATAGTTTTATGGGTTAGAATTCATCTTGCATGTTCTACGTCCATTGTTTCAAGCATTTTCAAACAATTTTCTACTAAAGTCTTGCAGAACTCACCCAAGCTTGGTGCTCTGCTTGATTGTATGACCTCCTTGTCTTCTCATAAACATGTAAAAGCCTTAAGACTGAGGAAGTGGTGTCTATCTTTCCTCTATCCATGATCCTTTTAAACCCCTACCTCTTGGAACTCAACTTATGTCTAATTTTTAACTCCATTTGCCCAATGGCCTCCTCATGTATTTCCTACCAAATCTTTAAAAAAAGAAGTGTCCCTATCAGAAATCTGACCTTCGGAGTGTTTTGATTGAATATATTGAGTGCGAAAACCTTGTAAATATTGATATATCCCTCTGTGATTGTATTAGGTCAGAAATACAGTCTAAAGTGGTTCTGTTGTTACCTTGAGATTGTCTTCCCACAACCTAAGGTAAATTTTGAGTGCTAACAAACAAGATGTGCAACCTTTCACTCAGGGATTGGTAACCCTTGATCCATTAACTAATAATGAAAATAATTTATGTTACAAGTCATCCCCACATGAAATGCTTCACCCTTGAAGAATAGGTAAAGACAAATGTTCCAATCTAAATTATTCGTTCTCCTAGGTAGCCTCATCTTCAAGTAGATTCTTCCATTTTATAAGATATTCATTGACAATTATAGGGAAAGGGACTTCAGACTTCTAAGATACCTTCAAGAATTAATACGAACTTTCCTTATTCATCTAAAAGGGGTAGTTATATTTTTACACGAATTATAGGACCCAAGTTTTTTTAAACGAGAAACATGAAAAACATCATGCAATCTTCCCTTGTTTGGAATATCAAAGGCATAGGAAACTTGGCCCACTCTCTTTTGAATTTGATAAGGTCCATAATACTTGGACACAAGTTTATTTTTCTTATAGTTTCTTAGTCAAATCTACTTGTAAGGATGGGGTTGGACAAAGCCCCAATATCTTGCCACAAATTCATGCTTATTTATTTGCTTGTCGTCCTATTGTTTGATTTGATTCTTGGTTGTTCGAGATGAATTTTTAGAATACACAAAACTTCATTACAAGTAGTTAGAAATTATTTCACGACATGAACATTGAGATTGTTGACAACATATTCATTAGCCAACGGAGGTGGATAACCATACAAGGCTTCAAAACATGTCATTTTTGTTGAGGTATGATATGTACTACTATACCACCATTCTACAAGATGTAAACAATTGAGCCATTATGTATGGTGATCATTCACGAAATTGTTAGGTATCCTCTAAGGAATTTATCAACCACTTCTTTATGTCCATTTATCTAGGGACAATATTGGTAACTTTGTTTATGTTTCTGACAAGAAATGCATTGGGATTAGAGATGGTATTCTAAGTCCCACTATACTTGTTAGTGGGACTTAAGCTCAAGGATTACCACTAGGAATGTATTTGAAAGAATACCATCGATCACTGAAACAATTATATTTTTTTATGTGGAAATGGATGCTCCGGACATTGAAAAGAGGTGATGGTGAGATAAGGGGCTTGTCCGGTCTCTTTCGTATTTCATGCTAAGTATACCCCAGATTATCCCTTGACATAGAGTTATGATATTGTTTCTATATGACAGAATGTATAAGGACTTTTAAGCATGATGGAGATACCATTGTTCAAATATCACCTATTGTCATGGATGGAGTTTCAAGCAAACATTCCAGAAAAGAGAATAGTAGTTTGAACTAGATATAACGAGCCATAGCAATCATGCTCGATCTCCAATTCTTTTGACACAGTTTTGTTTAAAGGAATAACATTGCCATTTCAATTTTCTTGTGCTAAAAGGACCTGTAGGCTGCAAGCTGAATATTGGAGTACAGATTTCAAGACTTAAAAAATAGTAATATCTAGCTTATGAGGTATTTGCTTTAAAAGCAGTGAAGACATGTTAATTATATGTTGAAGAAGGGGGATTCTAATTTCTATGCACAGACCAAGGGAAATTCAATGAATTTGCCATCTAGGACCCTTGTTGACTTTAATGTTTGATAAATATTAATGTTGATTTGAGGGTGCCTTTATGAATTGATATATTTGGTATATTTGTAGCAATAGTTGCACCTTTGTTCAAAGACCTGTATCTATGCCTTAAAGGAGAGAGTACCTACTATTTGAAGACAGATTATTGGGGAATTTTATTATGTGAGAGGGTTTTTTCTTTTGAAGATGAAAACACCTTGGAAGATGAAAACACCTTGATGGTTTTTGTTCTGCATGAATAACATAGTACTAGCCTATCTTCAGACTTGTTTAGGGGTTAGTCTAACCATAGAAATGACACTCCTTGCTTGTATATTTTCAGACCTGTAGAAGCTGCACAAAATGATGGTGTAGTTACTAATGTTGATCTCCAAGAAGATCACAACGGATGTGGATGGTGATATACCCTTAAAGGAATGTTTAGCAGTGATAAGTATTCATAGCAGATTACAATAACTGAACAACCTATTCAACACACATATGGAAAACATGCAAATGAGAAGTGGAAAAGAATTGTTTGTTGTCCTGTGCAAGCAGATCTATGCATCCTTTGGAAGGTTGGCATGTATGGGCCTGACAATGGATATGACCACTTTATAATTGGAATGAGGATCAAGCCTAATAAGTGCATAAGTACTCGCACGTAAATAAGTGCATGCGTATGCATATGCCTTTTGGATTTTATCTTAAGAAATGTGCTCCAATCTGACTCCAATGAGTTTGGTAACAATTTTTCCTCCTTAATTAAAGTTTCTATATCACTGTAATTGATCTTGACATTTCCTTTATAGTTTTTGATTCTTAATTATAAACCTTGCACTAAAACTTTCAAAATAGCTTTGTCCTTGTCACATGCCCCAATTTTGCAAAAAAAAAAAATTTATATTATTTAATATTATTTGAGGACAATATGTTAAATTTTATGCTAAGTTGTAATTGATGACTCAGCAGAGTTAAGGATATTTAATGTAATTTTGATTATTTTATTTATAAATAAATAAAGGAGGAGACTACAGCTTAGGAGAGCTGTTAAAAGAGTGTTTACTAGTCAAATTGGTGGAGGAGACTGGGTGGAGAGCAAACTGACATGTGGCATCATCCTCAAACCACTTCCAACTGTTGCAGGTGGCAACCTCCCTACATTTGGGGTCATGATTCCCCAAGAAAGTGGAATCAGAGCAGGTGGCTCAATTAATGAAAACTGACCCAAAATACCTAGGCAATATTTATATGAGGCTGCTCATTCTAGAGAAGTGATCATTCAGGTGAATGAATGTACTTCATAGAAATTCAATGGAAGGGAAATGTGGAAAGTGTTTGAGGGGATAACTGTTGATTGATCTAGTTGCAGATTTTAAGCTGAAGATCATACCACTGAGAGTAGAGTGTTTTACGGAGATATTGGACTAGTCTACTGTTTGCATTCTCCACCAGTTCTCAGCCAAGAAGACCAGGAACAGGCTCAGGGGTCCTGAGGAAGCGTTGTTTGAGCACTCTCCAGGAGATTGGTAGGGAGGAACGGCCTCCTAATACTGTTTTCATCTGTCTTAAGTAGGTTTTTCATTATTTTGTTTTATTGTGTTAGTATTTGAGTCTGAATGATATATGAATGTTGAAGATTCAGTTTGTATAATGTTAGAATCTAGTATTCTTTTTAAATGATTGAGGAAATTAACTTGACTAGAAAAGTAATGTGTTAGAATAGAAATAATTTCTAGACTGTGTTTTTCCACACCTGGAAAACCAGGAAATACTCTATCACAGGTAGAATGTTTAAGTAGAAAAGAGAATGTTTTAGTATATAAGATCGTGTATTTATAGACAGTAGAATAATTTTATTTATGCTAAAATATTAGGGAGGTTAAACAGTGTTATGATATGTTTATATTTCTCTGTTTTCACTTAGTAATTGAATGAAATACAGGAGAAAAACCACATTAGAGTTACAATGATTACATGCAGTTAAGTAAATGAGTGAGCTACTAATCGCATAGTTTAATTCTAACACTATTAACTAAATCTAAGACTAATATTTATTATAAACTAAATAGGGTTATGTTAAAAGTACTTAAATTATAAAGAATAAACTGAGTTACAGAGTCTATGCTATATCTTTTCAAGAACTTTGAGTAAATTCTACCTGACAGTTTAGTAAATAAAAGCAACGAAAATATAATTAATAACTAGTATAAAACTAAATATTTACCTATGTAGAAACTATTTTATCAATTATCAGACAGGCTTATACCTGTAAATGTAAAACTTCAGGGTCGAAACCCTAACCAAATTATTTAACTATTATAAATAAAAACATCTAAGCTGCAATCTATTTACTTAGATAATTATATAAATAAACGATTAGTCTACTATAGACTATTTACAATCCTTTCTGAAGACAAATGTATGGTTACAAGTTAAAAATATCACAACACACCTATAATAATAATTTAACCAAATTAACAAGTAGCAGAACCTAATTATTAATAAATTGAAGAACTTATTTAGACAAGGGTTTCATTTCAGGAAAACCCTAGCTTGTATATTCTAAACAAGTAAATTAATGTTATAAATTACACACTACGACTGAGTTACAGTCTTATAATAACAATATCTATTACAAAATATATTTAGACAGTAATTTTCTTTATTAACAGTCGAATAGGAAAAACCCTAATGTACACAGAGTCATAATTTACTAGATTACTAGAATACTAGATTATGGTAAAATCAAAGTAAAATCCTTCCAAAAAAAAACTGGTGTATTACATTGACATGCCATAAAGCTGAAAACTTAACCAATTTACAACACCCAGCTCAATGTTGGTGTACCCAACATCGTGGTGAGGGTTTGAAAGACAAAACTAACAAACAAATTATAAAAACATCATTACTGTAATAACATTTATAAGACAATGCATATTTTATTAGAGTATTCGAAACAGAGGACCATTAAAACCATGAAGACAGGAGAACCTCCACATAATAAGAACAGATTATGTCATTAATTAGCCATAGTGCTGTAAACCTATTAATAAGTCGAAAATAGTGAAATACAAGTGACAGCATCGAGGCCGGAGTTACCTTGCTACAGGAAAGGGTTTTAATAACCAAAAATACTAAATAACAATTGAGCTAAACATTTTAAACACTGAAGGAACCGAAGTCGTATTTCTTCTCCAACTGAAACATTTTTCCACTAATCTTACAAGTAGGGAGTTGCCACATTGTAACTGGGGCTTACCCGTAGGTCTTGTTGTCAATCCAAACTTGGAGAGGGTTCTTCCAAGCGTAAGGGAGAACTGTAACCTGCAAGTGAATACCAAAACTTTAATTAGAAACTGAGTTATATAACCGTAACTGTAACTTAAAACTTATAAACATTTGTAAGACAATTTATTACTTGGAAGTGAAGGAATCTGAAGCCACGAAGGAAACGAACTAGCACAACGAATAGTACAACCCTCGTGCTCACCTATGACAGAGGTAGCGGATTCAAAATGCATACTACACCAATGACTGGAGCAGGATTAAAACTTTGGTAATGGCCACACAAGGAATCGACACTAAAAACTACTGACAAAGAACAACTACACGCACAACAAAGTATTGCATGCAGAAGGAAAACCAAGTGCGAGCTGTGAGTCTTGAAATCCACACACTAGAGTGGCAACCCTTCTCTACACACAGACAATGGAGCTGGAGATGAGCACAAGCGAGCCCTCATGGCCGCAGTAAACCAGATAGTGCAAAGACCAAAACCCTAGACAAAAAATGAGGAGTTAGGGTTGCATTGGAGGCTTTTAAATCATGCATTGCACAGAGGTGGATGTTCCATGTACCCACAAATTTACTCAGTCCACAATGTGTCAAATGATATAGTTGTCACAACATTGTTGGGACAACAAATTATTGTTAATAATTTAATTAGTAACTACAATGATAGTATAGTTATAAAGTCAACATATCATTACAATGATAAACCATAGGGTAAGCTTTCGTAAAAGAATAAGATTTATATTGCATCGTTAACCCTTTCTTTATATAAACCTTGGAGCCTTCGCTGGTAATGAACCAAAACATATATTGCATCGATATCCTCATTTTATAATGACCTTATGATCTTTCTTAGTAAAACATTTAAGAAGAGATCAATAGTATAGTAAAAGTTATTGAGCATGAGTTGATAGTACCTCTATTGACCCTTTTTATAACCATAAACGATGCATGTCTATGCTGTTAGAACTAGTTTATAAATCAATAAGGTGTATACAGAAATAAATAATAAATACACCCTAGCATAACTCTTACTTTTGAATGTAGTCTACAGTACTAAGAGTAAGATAAACTTCTTGGAAGTACATGATCTTTTGGTCTCCATAAAATACCAAAGCTCTAAGTTTAAACAAACCAAGGTGAGATTAGACTTGGTAGTAAAGGATAGTAAAACTATCCAAAAATAAATATAGTATCACTTGTTATTATAAATAAATAATAGGGTAATGTAATCTTGCCACATTACTTATGTCATGAAGAAATTGGGAAGATAGAATTCACAGCTTGACGACAATTGTGCAAATGATCATTTATAACTATAATACATCAACCAACTGATAAATTTCCTCTAATAAAGTTCAATTAAAAGTAGAACTAAGGGTTCTTTTGTAAGCTTGTCCTTAGAAGGCTTTAGTTTTATTTTCCATGCTTATAAGCAGTGTTTAAAACTGTAGAAATAACAACAATAGTAAACTCTTATGTTAGTAAAGGTATTGTTCTACAAAATCTTGAGCTTTATAAGAACTTGGATAATAGCTTGAAAGAAGGTTTGTCTGAAAATAAAATCATACTAATGAAAAAAATTTATTATGGTAAGGTTATTGGTGTTTACGACATGAATTTAAAATACTATCATAGTTGCAAAACATGTAAAGAAGATTTACTTTACCTCGTAGTACCCTTAGATTATATTAAGCAAACTTTTACTCTAGGAGTATATTTATGCTAAAGAAGTATATCTGGATTAACGCTTTAGTAAACTCCTACTGGTTCCAAATTTACCTATCAAGCCTGTAAGATCCAGAAATCCAGCTAAGTTAGCAATTTCTAAGTAAGCCCCAGATAGAAGGTAACTTCTCACCTACTTGACAAGATCAAATCATCAGTACAGCTAGAAACAACTGAATGCAAATTAGTTACATCACATATCGAAATTAAAATAGTATTAATTTATATGTGTTTAAGTTAATCATTAGTTTGTTAAACTGTTTCATTTTTTCATTAATCGCTAGCAGTTAACAAACTGCGACTATAGACAATTTATGTTACATCAAAATTTTTTAATTTTTGTGAGAATTTGGGGTTATGACAGTCCTTTTGCAGGTGAATTCCTCTTGCAAATTGTTTGAGCTTGGCATAATTGATGGAAGCCCATATGAGTCCTACATACAAAAGGGAAAAATACATGGTTCATCATACACTAAGAAGGATTTTTCCCTAGATAGGATGATGCATGCACAATCAATTTTGGATTTCGGTATCAATGAGTTTGTGATCATGCTAGGTTGTTTTGGGTTGAGGGGTTGAAACCATCAACAATGTTCAAATGGTGAAAAACCTATATTAATAAACAATTCTCTTCAAATCTTACTTGTTCATCAAGCAATATCCAAGGCAAGGGGGATGGGTGTTGAAACACTCAACAATGTTGAGTGATAAACCCATATTAAGCTATATCCACTTTCCAAATAATAATAATCCTCAAATTAGGGGGTGTTCGTACTATAACCACATGTATAGGAACAAAAAAAGGAAAGAGGGTAGAACTTCACCCTTAATGAAGCTATTAGACCCTCCAAAAACTAATTCTCTCCCTCTAGGCATATATATACCATCATTGCACATAATCCAAACACTTAATGAGAAAAATTTCCCTAATCTGAGGCTGAAAGAGGATGAACAGATTCACTAAGGCTGGAAGGATGAAATGAGGAAAGGTTTAACCCTTCAATATGTTGATTTAGAGCCTCTTTAGATCTACACTAGGGATAACCCATGGATCTAGGGATGCAACCTTCCTTCTAAAAAAAATATGAATTTACAACTGAGGAATCAGGATGTGGCCTCCTTCATAATGTTGAAACAATGATGAGGCCATAACAAATTTGAGATAGAGACCTAAAGATAACGGGTTGGTTTTGTGATGTCATCGTCTTCTCACTAGTTATGCCTAAAATAGCCTCTGCAACCTGTGATCTATCATGATATTTGGATGCTTACCCAACATAAATTTTGGCCTTAGGGATGACCAGATATGGTGTGTTTTCATTTCCCTGTTGTACCTAGATATTTTCATGAGGTGTTATTGAATAGTGTTCAAAACCTTGCTGGCATATAATCCATTGATATGTTTGAAATGTGATCCTTTTGTGTAGTGGCCTCTGAATTTCCCCTAAAATCAGAAAGCAAGTGCATGGTCATAGATATTTGATATTATGATCCATTCAACATAAAAATTCTCCAGCATGAGCCCTGAATTTGAGGTTTCCTATAAGAATATTTCATGTTTCTCCTTAACCATATCTATTTCAATAGAAAATTTGGTAGAGCAAACCATGGAACTTTGCAAGTTGGCTTTCCTTTTAATCCAAACGGATATAACATGTCATGTCCCGCAAGAAATGAAACTCTTTAATTTTGTAATGAACCTAAAGAGGTGCAGGTCTATACCTAATTCTACCATTACTCTACTCCATTTTTTTCTAAGTGGTATTGTAAAACATGTTCTCCAGTGCTTCTTTACCTTTGCTTGCATAAGACATGATAGTAATAGTTAGACCTTGCCATCTATTTTGATACAGTTATCATAGGTGAAGCAATAATGAGTCAATGACATAAATCATCTTGTACACGGAGATCATTTTGGAAAACATATGTTTCAAAAAAATTGTTGTTTTTAGTCGTTTGTATGAAATCAAGGTGAAAAAGATTCACTCTCAAGCATTTGATCCCATTTTTCATACAAATCTGTCCAAATTGTTGGTAACAAGAATATCTAAAGGCTCTATGGTATACCATAGGCTTTGAAAAGCATTCCATCAAGGCTTCATCATAAATTATAAATATAAACATCCATAGCACACTTACCACTTTCATTCACCTGAGAAAAAACTACGACAATAAACTATGGAAATCATTTCTCAAACAATAGTTGGTTGGAATAATAATGGGTCAGGTGTCTCCAAATGGGTAGGGAAATTAGAACAGAGTCCTTGACTTGAAACTTCATAGCGGAGTGGTATCACCTTGAGGAATTTACACTTCACCTAAAGCTCCCTAATTTGCATAAGCCAACAAGAAATCAATGAGGGGATAATCTTGATTTCCTAGTTAGCTTGTGCTGCATCAACAACCATTTAATGGAACATCATGAATGGGAATTTTGGATCAATTCAATCCAAATTTTAAATATTTTAACAAATAGGAGGAAGCTCTGCATTCCTCGCGGTTCATATTACATCAATTCATCCCCTTGCATGCATTTTGAAATCCCTATCAGGCTAATTTGGTAAAACCAAATTTGAGGCAACTTGCCTTGTGTTGCAACAACAACAATTTATTGGAACATCATGAATGGTTGAAAATAAGAATGACAACACATCCTTATATGCCTAAAAATATTTAAAATTTGGATTGAATTTGAGCCAACAGGAAAAAACATGTTTACAAAGCACATAGATGTTACAAGTTTACAGAGCAAAAGATCAAGAAAAGAGTAAAAAGGAAAAAATAAATCACCATAAGAACAAGCTAAAAACAAGGACCTTCCTATTTGAAATTCAAGGGCATGTATCTCTTAAGAATTATATAAGGGTTCATTTCATACATATATTTGCTCGCTCCTTCAAACTGATAAAGGATTCGCTCACAATGCTTTTCAATATTCCTCATGAACTCTTGCAAGGATCCTCCAGTGGAGATGGATCTTCCACAATTAAAAAATTCTCTTTAAAGCACAAAAAAGTCACTTTTCTTTGTCCAAATAGAATTATTCCTTATATCTATTAATAAAATGCATATGTACAAATCATTTTATGCACAAGAAAAGATTGTCCATACTCCTAGAAACTAACTGTCCAAGGTACAAAACTTTTTTCATATAGGCTAAAAAAAATAGTAGTGTTCGGCCTTATAGTGACATAAGAAAAGAAACAAAAGCTTAATTAAATGGCCATATAACCAAATCAAAACATCACATCTGGTAGTAGCAGGTAACAATTTGACACCAAGAAAGGGAGCATGCCATTTGTGTTTCCGTTCTTGATTCTCATGCATTGCCTGACCAGATCAACGGTGAGAATGTCCCAACCATTCCATGGGGCAATATTTTTTCGTTACAAGGGAATTAATTTCATATTCTCCTAAATGTAGGCCATATAAGTCTTCATTTTCAGTTTTGCGCATAGTTAAGGACTGCCCATGTCCTCCTGTAGTTTATGGGGCATGATATCTAAATGTGCCAAAGAGGAGCAACACATAATGTTGCCATATAAAGACACTTCCCAATGAAGACTTCTATGATTGTCAATCAATTAATTAGAATTATGACCATTGTACAAATGTATTTTTTTTGACATAAGTTGATAAGAGGTCCTCAAAAAGGTGCTCAAATTGAACCACGACCTTTCATAAATTTGACCACAATACACTAGTCAATATCTATCCATTTTTTTCCCTTTACTCTTACTCACTAAAGATATGCAAGAAATGTTGCTAGCATACTAATAGGATTTCTATACCTAGATGGAGAGTGAGAATGCTTCTAATCACAATGATTAGGGTGTTGATATGGTTGACATGTGGTGGAAAACTTAGAGTTGTACCTTTCTTAAACAAAAGATGTAGGGTGTGGTTCATGCAAATCATAATTGGATGAAATTGTCTTATTAAAGAGTGCATGGGTTGTTGAAGTTGCTTATAGAGAAGAACCTCAATAATAGAAAGAACCTGATCCATAAATCACAAGAGAAGTGAATGCTCAATCACAACATTGCAGTAGTCTTGTCTTACAAAAAGGTTATCACCAACGGATTGAAATGACAAATAGGATGAATGCCCTTCATAAAATAATATCAAGTGGTAGCCATAGGTCTATCCTTTAATGACATGATTCATATTAAAGGGAGTGCTCCACTTTATAAGGAAATATACAATATTCATCCTAAGAACCAAGGTATAGGAGTGTAATGCTCCACCTTTTGAAGAGTATGCAATGGGACTTGGTCAAAACAAACTAATAGTATACGTGTAAGAATGATGAAGCTACTAAAACACAAGCCTTATTGTACAATTCAACGTGCCCATGATATCGTCCATATTTTTACTTATGACTCTTTATAACATACTAAATATAAACAGAGCAAATTCCACACCTTCTAGGAAGTACAAACAAGAACAAGGATGGTATTTATTTGCCTAAAAGATATTAATAAGGAAAAAATTTAAGGGCAAAATTTAGCTCATGGGTGAAATTAGAAGGGTCACCAAAAAATAGATGGCGAATTTTTAATATAGCAAAGTTTTTTTTGAATTTTAATGCATTAGCCCAATTTTTATTAAACCCCAAACCATCTGAAATATATTAGGCAATGGTGTGAGAAAGGGAAAACAAAATGTCTCCCTATCAAATATAGATGAATCATGTGCTCACCCCAGATTTTTCGGTAATGGAGGAAAACAACACTTGGTTCTCCTTGGACTTGTTTTAAGAGTATGAAATGGGACTTGGTAAAAAAAAACTAATAGTATACATGTAAGAATGATTAATCTACTAAAACAAAAGCCCTATTGTACAATTCAACTTTCCCATGATATCCTCCTTTGACAATGAAGGAAAATATTTGGACATGAGACTGCCATTGTTGTGGTTAATGCTATATTGCATACCTTTGTTCTTGAGAAAGGGTAAATATGGCTATATGGCCCTCATTCACCTCAATGCTATCCATATTCCATTATTAATATCCATATCACCGACTTATTAAAAGGCTTCAAAACAAGAATGGAATGAGGCTTACCAGTATTCACAGTGTAATTTTACATACGATTTCTAAAATTATGTCAAGAGGACTATGTTGGAAATGCCAATTTTTCTTTCATTATCAGAAGGGAATAACCAACTTTCCACTAACCTCACAGTTGCACCATGATTCTATGAGAATTTCATGCATTGAATGAAAAAAATCATGGTTCAAAAGCACCTTCCCACTACATTGTAATCGACACTGTTTTTATTAGGGATAGCTTATGATGCCATATGAGTCTACCAATCTACAACTGAATTCTCTCAACTGGATAAGATCAACATAAAATTATGGACATTCTATTGGAGATGCATCTCCCATAATCACCAGGGCTAGCCTTAGAGATGGAAGCAAGAACAGGAAAGGAACATACTATCCAATTTTAGTCAAAGTAGAAACATGGAAATAAGAAGACGAGGTAATTTTCAGTTAAGGTAAACTCTATCAAGGACTAGTGGGTGTCTTTGCATAGTGTTTTCTAGTTATCATCTTGTCACCTTTGGGTATAACCATCCAAAATGGAGCTATGATTGTCTATCAATGGATCTTAGAAGAGATACAAGATGGTCATCTATTCACAAGTCCATAGTTGGACATCTGCTAATAGATGGTTCACTTGATTGACTAATTTCCAATATCATACATGGTATGTTGCACAAAGAAAAAATGAGCTTATGAAATAATTTAGTGATAAAAAAGGTTTTAAAATTGAATTAGATTATAAATTAATGTATATGAATTTGGATTTGGATTTGTGAGCTCCCCTAAATGATGAGGAACATCCTTAAGCTCCAACATTTTTTGCAAATACATTATCCTTACTTTGTTCCAGAGTATAATCCTCGAGCGGGATTAGAGATTAGCTCCAACAATTTTGTCAACACATTATCCTTATTTTTTTCTATATTTGTCTCACTAATGATGGTCCATGGATAGAGTTCCATAAGAAATCAAAGACCCTTATTGTAATGAACCCAAAAATTCATGGATGATGGGTATATAATGAAACTTACATGAGTTGAGCTATGAAGGAGGTGATAACCCCAAAGAAGCTAAAACAAAACTTAATTGGAAATGAAGATAACTATTAATTGTTTAATAGAAACCCAAAACAACCAGCTTCCAACAAAAGATTGTGTATGCTTGAATTGGCGAGACCATTCAAACTTTTCGTGTTCACTCCTCGGTTTCCATATTTTCATACAATAGACTATGAAGTGATGGATATGATTTAAATTAATAATATTACGGTTGTAATTCTCTAAGGATTTGTTAGGGTTTGGTTTGGGCCAGCTCTAGCCTTATTTGGTCCACATCTTATTGGACAACACATGCTCCAATTCAACCAAAAAAGTAAAATTAAAGGACTCCAAAATTGACATGAGTGGTTGATTTACAAATTTACAAACAATTTCACACTTATCCAACATGCCCTAGTACTAGCAATTTATGCACAAGTCCATTGCTAAGAGATTCATAAATTCCTAAATTCCTCATTGCACTCAGAGATACAAACAAGGGTAGGTATTACCAAAGACATTGTGCCACTTTTTTGTCTCTATCGGTCTCCCTTGCTCCGTTGGTCTCCTCTACTCCTCGAATTGCCTAATGGTTGTCTTGAAATGTGTAATGATGGTCTTGAAATGCCTAAGGGTGGTGTTGAAGTGCCTCACAGTGGTTTGATCAAAATGCCTCAGGAAATCAATAAATGCCTCACGGTGGTTTGGAAAATCCTCATAGTAGTCTCTTCAAAATGGCTCATGATGGACTAACGAAATGGCTCACCACTCACAGTGGTCTCCTTGAAATGGCTTAGATGCTCTCGAAATGGATCAGGTGCTCTCAAAATGCAGTTTAGGTTATGTTCCTCACGTGCAACATCCATATCAAGAAATACCATTCATGTTAAATGCATGTGGGTCTTGGACCTTTAATGCCAAGAAATACCAAAGCTTATCCAAACACTTAAAATTGTAAGTCATACTCCAAGATTATATATAATCTTATCATATATCTATAGTGAATTTTAATCCCTATTATTTTTATTTTTATTATTATTACTATTACTATTATATAAAGGATTGTTTCTTTTTAACACTAAGTTTTTTATAATTTGTGATTAAGATGCTTAATAATCCATAATGAATATGGCTATATTCCAGTTTGATAAGAGAAACACAATTATAATACTTACATTTAATTTTGTTAGACTGTATCATTTCTTGCTACAAAAAATATTTGAGGATTCAAATACTTGGCATGGCTATTTCTAAAGGGTATATTTACTCCATTGGAAGGGTTTAAGTGATTAATAGCAATTTAAAGTTGATCATGGAATGATGTAGCAACTTTTTTTCCTTTTAATAAAAACAACCCTTCGAGGTCGAGGGATTAACTCTATTTTACCTAGATTGGATATGCACTAGTATGAGTCCTCCATCACTTTATTTTCTTATGATATAACTTTAGTTTTGTTGATTCCAACTCTTCATATTACCTTGAGCCCCCATTGTATAGATTTAGAAATCCTATTCTAATGATACCACCCTTGTGCTAGAGGAGAGTTGGCATAAAGAGAGTGAAGGTGTTGTTTTGGTGGCATTGGGAAACCCCTAATGGTTCCTCTACATTTCCTCTTGTGTTTGAGAGCTTTACCACTTGACATTAAATGACGATGATGACGACGACGACGATGATGATAACAATGATGATGATGATGATAACAATGATGATGATGATGATGATGATGATGATGATAACAATGATGATGATGATGATGATGATGATAGTGATGATTGGATGATGATGATAATAGTGACGATGATGATGATGATGATGCCAATGAGGATGATGATGATAAGAATGATGACAATGACAATGCTGACAATGATGATGATGATGATGATGCTGATGCTGATGTTGATGATGATGAAGACACTGATCTGGATGATGACGACGACGACGACGACAACGATGATGATGATGATGACAATGATGACAAATATTTTGATGAGGAAGAGAGTGATGACGATGATGACGACAATGATGATTATAATGATGACGATGGTGATGATGATGATGATGATGATGATGAATCTGACGACCTCACCATACCACCGATGAGAATATGCCTCGGATATCAGACTTCTTATCATGTTCGGCAGGATATCTTACACCCCCTTCAAAAGAATCCGACGAGCTCAGAATACCACCGATGCCAAATGTCATTAGTCTTTCTAGGAATCTGCGTCGGATAACCTACAACGATGATGATGACGACGACGATGATGATGGTCAAGATGAAGATGATGATGATGATGATGATGAAGATGATGATCATGATGATGATGAATATGGTGGTGATGATGAAGATGACGATGACTATGACGATGGCGATGACAATGACTACGATGATGACTATGATGATCATGACAACATCAACGACAACAATGATCATGATGACAAGATGACGATGACGATGATGATGATTATGATGATGAAGATGGTGGCGATGATCATGATGATGATGGTTATGTCAATGATGATGATGATGAATATGACGATGATGATGATGACGACGACAACGATGATGATGATGATGACGATGATAATGACGACGATGATGATGAAGAAGATGATGATGATGATGACGACGATGATGATGATGATGATGATGATGATGATGATGATGATGAAGATGGTGATGACGATGATGATGAAGAAGATGATGATGATGAAGATGTTAATGAGGAAGAGGGTGATGATGACAATGATGATGATAATGATGATGATGGTGGAGATCATGATGAAGATGGTGA
>LPNX010250407.1:166092-171092 GCA_001517045.1 Pseudotsuga menziesii
CGACGATGATGAAGCTGTTGATGTAATTGTAAATTCAAAATGTATTCACTTGTATATCTTATATTGTATTTCATTGTACCCCGATGTTTCTATCAGGAGAATCATTAATATAATAAATTCATGTAAAGTCATAGAGGTTAACCCACCTTTGTAAGTTGGGGCAATAGTCCGCACAGTTGAGGGGTACTAGGGTTATTAGACTCTCCTAGTGAGGTTAGCTCTAGTAAGTAATTGTCAAGTAGAAAACTAGTATAAATAGAGAGTGAGCCTCTCTATTTGAAACACACACTCACTCAACTGTAGCTCATGAGTGAGAGAAGAGGAGCTTGCACAAGTGAGAGAGAGAACCATTGTCAGAGATCATGTTTGTGTTTGGGGTTTAATTTTGCTATTGGTGCTCATTCTATCTCTAAGGAAGTTGCATGGTTTTCTCCTTTATGGTTTCCCCGAGGAAAACTCTTTGCGTCTCTTGTCTCTTGTGATTATTGTTTTTCATGTTATTCTCTTAGATAAGATCCTAGATCATATTGATTAAAAGATAAAAATCTAACATGGTATCAAAGCTAACATGAGAAGAAGACACTATGCAGCTGTAGAAGCTAGGGCTTCTTAATTTTTGGGTCTCTCTCCACAGATCAGAGAGAAAAAGGAGGCTAGGATAACTCTCCATTGAAGGGTGCATCTTTCTATTGAAACAGAATCTGATTCAGAGTATTTTCAGTTTTTGACCTACCACTACAGCAGGAAATTAGGGCTTTTCACAAAAGAATAATTTTTGAGTGATCCTAGCATAAGATTGATCTCCTCCTCAAAATCTAAATTTAGAGACCAAGATCAAAATTTTTGGTTGGGTAAAACTCCAAGAAAGTCAAACACTAATTTCACCCTGGACTTAAAAACCCTAAAATACTAAAACTAGTTGTTTTGGTACATTTGCTATATCTCAAGATTGGAGAAGGATCAAGAGTTGAAACTTTTACATGCCAAAGATAAATTCTTGATGTACCCTGTGTAAACGTTTCAGCCTCATATTCGATATATTTTGGGAGATATGATTCCTCCAAATTAGGGTTCCATCCTATCCCAGGACTCATCCCTAAACATGACACCTTCGGAGAATTGATATATCTCGGGCTAAGAACGTCCAAATGAAATTTCACAAGATGTTCCAAACAAGGAACGGACTGTAATCTCTGTCGAAAAGGTTTTAGACCCTGAAGATCAGACTATGACAAGTGGTTGTCTGTACAAGTTTGTTATGTTGAATAGTCCTGAAATAAGTCACCTTGGGAAAAATATCATAAGTCCCAATTGGTGAAACTAATGCTGCTAAAACCTACGATGTTTTAAAGATGAAAGACGAGGCTACCTCAGGGAGAAGTTTTAGACATAGAGGAGGAGTACTTTCAGATATATTGCAGAAACAATATCAGAAAATTATGAAGAAGAAATTGAAGAAAACTAGGACATCAAATATTTTGCAGTTTTGATCACAGTTTTGGGAAAATAAGGATGTTGATCAGCTCGCCTTAAGGAGATGCATATTTATATCCAATCAGACCTGAAAGATTCCAAGTTTTGAAAATTAGGGTTTTTTTGACAAACCCTAGATCATCCATATCTAGAACCAGGATGGACACCTCAAATCGGTAAGATCTAATCCTTTGATATTTACATTTGAGGTTCTCATTTCAAAATGACTAATCACACCAGCTTGGTGAAGTTGAAAACTTCCATGCATGGAAGTATAGGATCTTATAGTTCTTGAAGAAAATGAATTGGACACCTACAAAAGTGGAGAGGTTCCAGTTCTAGAGGGAGATGAGGCTAAATCCTTACACAAGAATACCTTGGTAAAGGCCAAAAAGATCACCTTATACCACAAGTGTCTTCCCTAAAGACACCTAAAGAGATGTTTGATTCCTTGACCATGATATTTTAAAGGGAAGAATATAAATCAGAAGAAGTATAGGAACTCTGTGATCCTTGAAGAAATTGACTTAGATCAGTATTTCAATAAAGAAGTTATAAGATCCAGAGGGAGATGAGGCTAAGGCTAGAGCCAAGAGAATCATTGCAGATTATATTAAATATCATCTCATCCCTCATGTGTCATCCTTGAAGACACCAAAAGGAAGTGTTTGATTCTATGACGAAACAATCGAACAAGAATAAGATATTGTTATAACCACCTTGAATGGCCTCCTAGGATCATGGGATTAATTCATTCAACGAATGTGTTCTAGAAGGAAGTGATTATCTTCAGAAAATTCTGGGAAGAGTGCACACAAGAGGAATATCGACTTATAATAAGAGAAGAGAAAATGGGAGCAACTGAAGATCAAGCTCTCATGATCCAAAGAAGATCCCTCAAGCGATGAGGAATATAAAGGACTCAACTCTTGAAGAACCTCTTATCCATCTTAGCATTTGGATAAGAAATTATGTGGTTATGAATGAAGAAGATGATGAAGCTGAAGGCTCAAGAAGGAGTCTACCCATGAAACGAATAAAGATAAGTATTCAATTGTCATTTCATGATATTATTTTGTTATGCATTTATTTATATTCAGTTGATGTGTTACGCCTGATAGAATGTTTGCATTAATGACAGTCTACTACTAATATGCATGTGATAGGTAAGTAGTGCATGGTGCTATACAAATATCCATTTCTATTTATCTAGAATGAAACCTATTTGCCGACATATTGGATTAGTGCACAATCTCAATGATGTCATGGTAGATATGGAAGGCATCTAGAAAATTTCCGTGAGATATGGATGAATGTTGTATTGGGTAAAATAGTTGCATGATTATATCTTTATGCATAAGAATTTTCCATTATGAATATGCCTTATGAAATGTTTCAAACCATAAAACTGATGCATTTGACTTGATGGAAATATTACATACAATCAACTACAAGAAAAGAAGGATGAGACTTGTTCCGAAGAACAAGTGACGACAATTTGAGTAATAATCCAAGATGAAGAATGATACGACGATACTTTCAAAGAAAGAAAGAGGTCTCAGACACAATGCAGTTATGTGACATTGTTGAGTGACATCATTGATGCAGAACCTTCTAGCTATGAAGAAGTAGCCAAGAAAAAAGGGAAGGAGAGTACAAGTTCAAGAAGAATGATGTCTAGGATGCGGTATCGAGACCTAAAAGGAAGTCCGTAGTATATTCCATATGGATCTACAAGATCCAGCATGCAGTATATGGAAATATCGTGGGATACAAGGCAAGATTCATAGCACGAGGCTTCTCACAGAAAGAAGGAATAGACTACGAAGAGACATTTGCAACCATTGGGAGTTGAGACCCATGACAGGAAGACCCATGATGTGTGCAAATTAAAGAAGGCCTTGTACGAGTTCAGAAGGCACCCATGGGATAACACATACATGAGGATCTTGAAGATCACCTAGAGTGATGAATATCTTAACCTTTGCTACAAGGTTGAAAATGAAAGCCTATAGAGGACGACAAGCTCACAAATGGGTGCGAGAATAACTTTTGAAAAGGTTCAAGATATAGGATCTTGGTATCCAGTGACCCCAGATGGATACATAAAATATTAGTAGCAGAGGAAGCTACTTGTCACTCTAGTATAGAATGTTTCAATAGATAGAGTATGAAAGGCAGAGGGAGAATGATGCTTCGTTTCAAAGGGAGTGACTGCAAAAAATTCTGAGGTTTGACATGGTACGATAGGATGGATAGATTACTGATGGCTCCAGGATTTACTGAGAGTAAAGAGGATTCCAACCTTTAATTCAAGGTTGAAGGAAAAATACCAGTGATGCTCCTGTTATAGGTCGATGACTTGTTCCTGATAGAACAGAGGAACTCATTAAAGTTGCAAGAAGGAGACTATCTGTCGAGTTCGAGATAAAGTACTTGGGTATGATGCACTACTTTCTAGGCATGGAGGTGTGGCAAAATGCGGATGGAATATCCCTTGGAAAAGGAAATAATGCAGTGGAGATCCTGAAGAGGTTCGGGAAGATGGATTGCAATGCCATGAACACACCTATGGCATTGAACTTGAATCTATTAAGTAATTCTTCATTAGAGTAGGTTGATGCCATCATGTATTGTCAGATGATTGGGTCCTTGATGTACCTGAAGAATACGAGACCAAATAATTTCTTTGTTGTGAACAAATTGATCCAGTTCCTGACAGATCCGAGACATGTTCACTTGATTGCTACAAAGCATATTCTGAGGTACCTGAAGCGTACAATTGATTATGGGCTCAAGTATGAGGCAAATCTGAAGATTGACCTAGAGGGTTATGTGGATTCGGATTGGGTAGGCGGTGCCATTGATAGGAAGAGAAATTCAGGGTGATACTTCAGTATGGGATCAAATCTGATCTCTTGGTTTAGCAGGAAGCAATCCTGCGTGGCACTAAGTACAACCAAAGCAGAAGAGGAGCAATGAAGCTCCAATATGTGATCCAGATAGAGATCTCTCAAAAGAGGGAGTGATGAGTTCTAGCATAGCTGGTGAGGCAAGTTGTCTGAGCATAAAATCCTGGTGAAGCTCGTAGGTTGTTCAGATGTAAGAAATCTTCTAGTTTGTCCTCGAATATAATCAGTCCTAGCGAAGCTTGCAGGTTATCCTTGGAAGTAATTAGCCCTGATATGATTCTATGCTAGAAATGGACAGAGTGAAGTTTGAGTACTTCAGGGAGAAGCTTGGTGTTCTTCTAGATCATGGTTCCTTCCAAGGGGAAGTGATGAGTCCATGAGCCTTTCTGACATGGTGACAGTATTGGTTCCTCCCATGGTTAGATGTAAGTGTTGTGTCGTTCTGACATGGTGCTAGGATTGGTTCCTCCCATGGTCATATGTAAGTGGTGTGCCTTTCTGACATGGTGGTAGGATTGGTTCCTCCCATGGTCATATGTAATTGTTGAGCCTTTCCTAGGATGGTAGTAGGTATGTCCTACCATGCCGATGGATGTAAGTGCAGAGCCTTTCCCT
>LPNX010250407.1:176092-179938 GCA_001517045.1 Pseudotsuga menziesii
TTTAGATGATAACCATCTAGAAGTGATGCAAACCAATAACGAGATTTAATAAAAAAAACATTATATTACATAGCATGAATTAGTGCACAAAAATAAAATATAAGTTCCTCAATGAATTAATCAAACACTAAGCACATGCCAAAAAAAAGTACTTACGTCATGTATTTCCCAAGATTATATATATAACTTGTTTGACATTTTTGTCGAAGTTGTACGGGAGAGAGAGAGAGAGAGAGAGAGAGAGAGAGAGAGAGAGAGAGAGAGCATACTGTTACAATATACAAACCACATCATTTTTATAAACAAAGAGTAGACAAACAAAATATAAAAAAATATGCACCGAAATAAATAAATAAATAAACAATAATTATATGGATACCATAATAATTACCTTCATGAAAACATGTCAATCATTTGTTTTCACCCCAGCAAAATCACATTTCTTTGTTATGATATTCTTCATGTTTGCACAAAATCCAGTGGGAAATTTAATTTTTTGTATGACTTCTTTTACAACATTACTTTGCTGCTCCATTAACATCCATGGAAGTGAGTTTATATTAATTTGGTCTCCGTTGCTATGAAATTGAATGACTTCTACCATTGCGTGGTTTCCTTCTTGAATGTCTTTGCAAAATTTGACAATTCTTTCTTTCTCACTCCTTCCATCCAAATATTCACCATAATGTGCCAGTCACATTATTTCTGATATGCATCGTCTCAAAAAAATGAGTAATTTGTAGGTGCTCATAGTAGGGAAACCTATTGAATCATTTAGGATAGCTTGTCATTCCTCGTGGAATCCTATTAATGCCTTCATGATCACAATGGACATCATGAATTGTAGTTTATTTTAAGAAATTACAGAAATCAATTTTAATTACATTAAATAACATGACACAATAAAAAAAATACATAACATTTCATATACGATAATGTTGGTTGTGGAGCATGTTATAGCAGATTTCACCACTAGGTGAATCACACTTTGTATGGCCTTCCCCTGTCCCGCTGCAGACTCTTTACACCCAATGGACCACATTTTATCCTTAGATGTATCATTGATCATCCCCAAAACTATATAAAATATGATATACGCGGCTTTTTCCCCGATAACCGCGTACATACGCGGGTTTGACCCCTATAGTCACGTACATCGGGATGTGTGCATAGTCCAAAGCTGTTGGACCGTTCCTTGACTTGGATCTGACTCATATGACTCCTGGCCTTCCATATACCTTGAGATCGCTCGGATTCGACCCTTCATTGTCCTTTATGAAGATATATAAGGAACCCCTTGGTACATTAAAGGGAGGGGGAAATGATAAGAGAAAATTGAGAGCATCGAAATTATAGTCCATTGTTGCCAGAACTTTATGCTTGAGTCTGCATCCCTTTGTCCCTTGGAGCACTGTTGTGTTCTTCCCAAGCTTGCCCTTTGTTAGTAAGCTTTCTATCGAAGTGATGGAGGATTGAGGTGGTGGAGGCCCAAGTGGGGGATTCAGTTTCTCCGATTCGCAGACGTGCCGTCAGAGGTTGTCACTTGTAATCTCTGATTCTTATTAATAGAAATATCTTTTCCTGTCCAGTAATGAGTATTTGAATGAATATCGTTTCCATTGGAATATGTCAAATGCTTTTACGTTATTGATTATATATGCTAGAATAGATCTAACACCATGAAATATAGTATGCTTGTATTGTTTACTTGTTGTTGAGAACGTGCTATAACAATTCAAGCTGAAGATTGGAAAGCTCAATGGGGATCTACTACAACCGTCCGGAATAAGGTACGAGGTTCGATCCTTTAGTGTTAGATTGTTTATTTCTATTGCATATTGGGAAAGATTGATTTCTGGAGTCTAGCTGTCTGTTGTGGTACCCCAAGCCATAGGAATTTCTCTCCGTAACAGAATTGGTGACTCTGCTGGGGATGTTCCTTGTTCTTCTTTGGGGTTGGGGGCACAATGGGTTTGTTATTATTGATTTGCTCTCTGTTTCTCTCTGTTTCTGTGTCGCATGTTATAGCCTGTTTGTCCATTGACACTCCCCTTTATTGGTTTACCCTTGTCCTGCTTTTTACCACTGCCTTCTCTGTATACGCGGGTTTGTGGACTACAGTCGCGTACATACGCGGATTTGTGGCCATAAGTCGTGTACATACGCAGCTGTTCTTTATACAGTCGCGTACATCCTCCCTTTTGGTGAGTCTGATGTTGTGGGAATTTGCTGGGTGGGTTGTGAGTGTGGTTGGGTCTTCCTTGGGTCTGAAGTTGTCTGTTGGATGCTCCTTTTGTGACCAGAAACCGTTCATTCCTTTCTCAGGTATAACGTCTATACTGGCATGTAGGTTAGGTTCACCACTGTTTGCATTTTGCATGACCTTATGACCATGTCACTCTCGCCTTAGGTATGAACCCACTCTATTATGCCACGGAACCTTCTTGCTGTTGTAGAAGTGCCATGATATGAGTGGTAGAGCCTCACCTTACATGGGTGCCCTAGTTAGCTCCCCTTTGAATTTGGTGCCCATGCCGTGAGTCCTCTCTTAGGTCCGGGAGTCCGTTGTATAGTATTGCCATGACATTTAGCAAGAGCCTCATACTCCTCTTGATCTTATGCTGGCCTGTATTCCCCCGAACTCCCCTTATATCGAGTTGTGAATGCATTATCATGAGCTTTGCTTGTCTTATTGAGCTTTATGCCGGCCCCCCTGACATTGCGTTTCAGCCTTATAGCCCGAGCTTGTCTCATGTCTAGCCATGCAGAGCCATTTCGTATATCCTTCGCAGCTTGACTTGCCCTTTTACCGGGAGGGGATCTTCCCCCGAGTGTCGATATCCTACACATGTTTCCTTGCATTGAGCATAGGTATGTTCCACTGCTTGGAACTAGTTTGTTTTCCCTGATGACACTCGTCTCCTCCTAGTTTGTAACTATAAAGCTAGTTTATTCTTTTTTCAAGCTTTTTAAATAACTGAAAAAGACCAAAAAAAAATTAAAAAACCAAAAAGCCGGACGGGAAAAGATGTTATCTTTGGCAGCTATCGAGTCGTGTCGCCTTCGAACAGAGCACTGTATATCACATCCATTGGTTGGGTTATAGTTTGACTTTAGGAGCTGTACTCGTTTATCTGAGTTTATCTCCATCGACTGGTTATGCTTCCAGTCTCTATGGAGCCTCTATTGGTGCCTCCTGCATCATAGAGATGTCCCAGTTTTTATATCGAGTCTATGCTGCCTTTATTCAGTCACCATACGCCGTTATGCTCTTGTTCGAAGGAAGTTGAAACCTGAGTCGGCCATTCCTCAGTTATCCTGACTTTGCATGTCGGCCATTCTCGGTACAGTTACTGGTTCATGCACCTTATGATCGAGTCCTTCCACATCATACAGCTTTGCTGAGTACCTGATGTTGGATGATGGGGGATGCCTTAATGCCCTCCTTCCAGCGGATTTCATCCCATCGACTTCAGATCATTTATTCTGGGATTGGAATCTAGAGTCATTTTTGAGTTCCTTGAGACTTGCAGTCATCAGTGGCAGGTTCTCTCGCCATCGACAGTTTTGGGAATACATAAATGTCCCCTGATTGATGGATTCTCTCAAGTGTTTGACCTCAACACATTTATTCACACTTGTTAGTTTGCACTCTAGTACCTTGATTCCCATTTTCATTATCGGTGGGTGATCTCGCATCTGTTAACGGTATACATCAATGACCGGTAATCAGACGATGGACCACTATGTTCGACCTCGACACCTCTATTCGCATAGTAGGACATGTACTCGTAGCGGTTTGTGTAGAAGACCTTCCAGTTTGGTGGCATCCACTATATGCTACCT
>LPNX010250407.1:187060-322323 GCA_001517045.1 Pseudotsuga menziesii
TACCACTTCTTATGCATTATGTTTTAGAGAGTCAGACATTGTTCTACAGGGATATGTTGATGCAGATATGGATGGTGATAAAGACAGCAGGAGGAGCACCACAGGGTAAGTGTTTACTATGGGTGGAACAACAATAAGTTGGATTTCAAAATTGCAACAGGTTGTTTCACTTTCAACAACGGAAGCAGAGTATGTTGCTGCTACAGAGGCTAGTAAGGAGATGATTTGGTTGTAGAGGTTCATGGAAGAATTGGGTAAGAAGTAGGAGAATAGTAGGATGTATAGTGACAGCTAGAGTGCCATTCATCTTGCAAAGAACTCAGCCTTTCATTCGAAGACTAAACATATACAGCTCAAGTACCACTTCATAAGATCTGTTCTAGATGAAGAACTGTTAAAACTAAAAAATATACATACTAGCCAAAATCCTGCAGACATGTTGACAAAGGGAGTAACTAGAGAGAAACTGAGTTCCTGCTCGGTTTCTGTTGGCCTTCAAGCATGAAGGTGAAAAAAATAAATTTTCCAAGTCCAAGGTATAGAGCATAGTCCAGCAAGTGTGGTAGCGGTGGAGTTGCTATGATCAGTCTCCAAGTGGGAGATTGTTGGTTGTGGAGCCTGATCTTCCAGATCTAGAGATATTATCTAGTTGTGTTTGTACCCCAGGTGTAATGTACACTCATTCCCCCTGCCTTGGGGTGTGGGATGCATGCTGGCCAATAGTTTTGCAGACCCATAGTATTGGATTAACCGTAGTATTTTCCTATGGTATTTCCCCTATAAAAGAAAGCATTGTAACACGACTATGTATGGTATTATTTTGTATTGGAAGAGAGACTATGAGAGCATGAAGAGGAAGTGCAACGGTTTTTCTACAGGCTATATCTCTTCATCTTTCCGGACAATAATAAAAGGACTGGCAATTTATTTGTGGACATAGCCCATCATTTGGGTGAACCACGTTATATATGTGTCTCTCTGTAATGTGTTTAATGTGTTTTTCATCTTGTTTAATGATTTAACTGTATATGTGTTATTGCTTTGCGGTCCTGTTTTCTAACAGATGATTCATATGTGCCATCTTGATGATTTCTATTATATTTCAACTTCCATATGTGAGGTGTCACTCTCTGCGGTTTTAATGTAGTCTCTTACTTCCCATTGAATAGATTTTTTTTGATAGTTCGATACCTATGATTCTTAGAAAGGAATTTTCTATACTCATCAAACACCTACTTTCTTAAGCTTTTTGAATGACGAAATTTGATCTTAGGACCACAAACTAGACATGCAAATTTTCCCTTTGTCTAAAGACTTACATAAAGAGATGGAATATCTATGTCAATTATAATTATATATAAAATTAATGGAATATTTAACAAAACATGTGTGCATAGTAATATATTAACTAGTTCATAAAATTAAATGCAATTAAAGTGGAACTTATAAATACAAAACCACAAAAATGGGTTAACCCTGGGGCATCGTGTATTGTCCATACAAGCATTGCATGGGATTGAAATTACCTTTGTCGTATTATTCTAGATACGTCGTACATAGTGATGCCATTGCATAACTTTAGTAGCTGGTCTATAATAGGTTCGATATATACATTCATATATTTAACTTGGTACTTACTTGATTGATTTGAACATATAAAATATTTAATTATGCGTACCATTTAGATATATAAACCATGCACAAGAGAAAAATAAAAAATAAATATATGTCATTAGGAAACAAAATACGACAAATGAGATGCCACTACATTAAAAATAAAAAAGTTGTAGACACAAGATAGGCGGAATAATCATCGACAACATTATGTGCTCCCTCTTTATTGACAACCATGGAGGAATGTTATTGTTGATAACAAAATTAGGACAAATCATGTAAATGTATCTCATCTCTGCAAATGGATTGACACCATATGCTACCAAAGAAATCCTAAGATTACGAGGTTCTTATTTAAAGTGAGGCCATTTTTCCTCTATATCTCTAAATGCAAAACCATCTGTAGGAATTCGAATAATGTAAGCTTGAATTTTGTTCTTCGCATGGTAATCCATAAATTGCGCTATGTTTTTGCACCTGAACAATCGTTGAAAATGTGGAATAATGGGAATATAACGAAGAACCTTACGAGGCACCTTTTTTGTTACTTGATCTATTCAATATCTACTAATATGACATTCTGTTGCAAATTCATGTTGATTATAATATATAACATGGTCATCGGGGCATACATGAATTGCTTCATAATGCATTCCAATTTCTTTCATGATGGCAGATAAATCTCAATATGTGCGAAGTAAAATATTTGACGGTGGTAACAAAAATCCAGCTATCAAGCTATAACAAATTAAAATAAAAATCTAGTTAATATAATATATAAATAATATTAATGAAACACATTTCATAGGTATTAATTTTACTTATGAATTAACAATAAAATTATTAGAGGAACACATATAACCTTTATCACGATCATATATATATGTGATGGATTATTTTACATACCTTACCATCTGTGTGACTAATATGTTTGAAAAACCATTCATAACTTTCAAGTTCATTATCAACAATATAGCAGAGAGAACATGTGTGTTGGATCCTTCATAAAGGGGTTCGTATGACTTCTCCAGAATAGGTAAATCATGAACATCATAAATGTCATCCATATTTTCATGATCATCATCATCATCATCATCAGTTCTAAAATTAAATGAATCATGGATCAATGTATTTGTACCATCATCTTCAACTACGTTATCAGTATGATCATCTTCTCCAATAGGATCATTAACTTGTTCTCCATTATTAATAGCTCCATGTTCCTCTGGTACTTGTTCTGAAAGCACTTCCTCTGGATGATATGTCGTAGGATGTCTTTCTTTTATAATTACATGAAAACATCAATAGGTATAAGTTAATATAAGAAATATTAACATACATTTACCAAAGAAATCAATATAAAAAACATTTATAATGAAAAACTTACAAATTGACGATATTCATTCTCCCCCTCAGCATGTCCAAGTTCCCTACAATGTTTTCGGGTTGTTGTGACCAATATTCTTCTCCTCTTAAATCCCCTGCATTGACTATATGGACAATAACATTTCCCATCACTCTTTCTTTTTCAGTTCATCCCACAATCTAGCAAGCAATTGTCGATTTTGTTTGTTTGGATCGAGAATATTGCTATTTGACATTTTCTCACAAATATCTTGAATGAATACTATCGATGATCTTAAAAAATCAAGCTCCACACATCATTATTTACGCAAACCGTTCGTCGAAGAATAAAATAATTTCTACAAATTGCTTGTCAAAGAATAAAATAATTTTTGCAAAACATCCGTCAAAGATTAAAATAATTTCTGAAAACTTTTTGTCGAAGAATAAAATAATTTCCGCAAATTGTCGCTTCTATAGCAAACATGTTAGAATGTTTCTGTAATTTATATATTTTCAAATTCAGCTATTGTAGGATATCCAACGACATGAAGCCTAGTTACCGTTGTAAAAAACATGTGATATACGTCGAAACTCTGACAATAGGGATGTTGGAAATCCGACAAAAGGGACGTCGAAAATCCAA
Organism: Pseudotsuga menziesii; assembly: GCA_001517045.1. NCBI lineage: Eukaryota > Viridiplantae > Streptophyta > Pinopsida > Pinales > Pinaceae > Pseudotsuga > Pseudotsuga menziesii. The sequence goes on from LPNX010250407.1 coordinate 190,665, forward strand.
CAATAGGGACATTGGAAATCAGACATGTAAATCTATCATTTTAAAAAATTTAATCAAATTTCGTAATTTGAAAGTGAAATCCGACGACACAGTATTTTTCGTCCGATGTCATCAGATTTTCTCATCGGATTTTGGGTTCAAATATTATTGTGCAAGGTCCATCCACAACCTTGCAACTTAATTATCCATGCAAAATTTTCCTAAGAAAAATAATCTATGATACCAATTGGAATCATACTTCCAAATAAAATGTATTTTTGTTAATTCAATGATAATTTTACAAAGAACCCGGTGGGTTATCTCAAGTGGTTGAGATTTGTTTATGCTAGAAAAATGTCTTGGGGTCAAATCTTCAGGTGGAGATGCCAGGGCCTCACTCGATGTCCCCATGGGTTTAGGCCCCGTAATCAAGGCCAACTGTTTACCTTGGGTACCATCCTAAAATAAATGGGGAAGTACCTGAGGGTTTCCTGAGCATTGTTCCTTGTAAAAAAATGATAATTTTACAAAGAATATGCACTCGTATAAATACCCATGAGCCCATTAGATGCTACCTTTCATCCACGCATTGATAATCCTTGATCCATTAACTAATATTGACAATTAATTATGTTACACTCAACCATACGTCTCATTGAGAGATTAGGGTTATGATAGATCAGGGTTTCAACTCAAATATAAAGGAAAGTCTAGGTAGAGGGTCAAGACACATTCAATATTCACTTAGAGACAGTGTGCCTAAGAAAATTTAGGGTGTAAGAGAGGATCCAATTCAAAAACCAAGAAGAAATCAGCTAGCACATGGAAACTGCATCACCATTCTGTACAATCATACATATTATGTACAATAGTATGGACAACTTGTACCACAAGTAACATGCAACAAGTGGTTTGTAAACCACCTAGAACTGAAAAATAAATATTTTTATTTCTTTGAGAAAACATTATGTTAAAATTATTTCACAATTTTTATGACCAAGTTGGTCAAGGATGACGGTAATTGAATATTATTTTATTTAAATTATTAAATGAAGAGACACATATCCAAAAGAGACTATTGAAAGAGTGTTCATTGACCCAATAGGAGGAATGAGAAGCTGGAGAAGGTTGATTGACAAATGGCGATACTAGAATTTCACTTTCTAGTTGTTGCAAGAAGCAGCATCCCTAAAATTGTGGTCATGTTCCCTGAGAGGGGAAACTAAGCAGGTGACTCATTTAATTTCAAAACTGACCAAAATACGTAGGAAATCTTATAAATTCCATCGAATTGAGAAGGAGGCTCACTACATTCTATTCCAAGTGAATAAACCCCGTGATTGCTGGAAATTGAAATTTTAGGAACACAAGGAATTCGATGAGGGGATAGCTAAAGTGAAATTGTTGAGTTAAGTCTTCTATTGAGTGCTAAGTTTCAAAAAGTTCTATGTGTACTGTTACACAATATCTTCATCCTAGTGGTTCATTGAACAATCTCAAGGGTCCTAAGAAAGTAATCTTAGCTGCTTCAGGAGACGGTTGGGAGGAACGAGCTCCTTTGGGTGGTTGTTCCTCTTCTTCATTTATCCAGGTTCTAAAACTGACTTGTTTATTATATGTGAGTTTATTTAATTTCAGTATCTGGAAATGCATGATTATTGAAGGAATCTATAATTATTAATTGTTTTTAATTTAGCATTAGTTAAAGAATCATTGTTTTGTATATTGTTCCATAAAGAATGCTTAGGTATCTACAGAGAGTAATAAACATGGTACCATATCGTACCTGCTTTGTGAAAGAAAATATGTAGCTACCTTCCTAAGAGTTTAAAATCAGTTCTGAGTATTAAATTATTTTCTTCATTAAGGTTTAATCATTTACATTCATAGAATTTAGATAATATTTGTTTATTGAACAATATTTTCCTTCATCTATATCCTATTTTATTATATATATACTCAAACTTAAAATAAAAACTAAGTTGAAAACCAGAGTTCGAAGCCATCAGTACATTAACACTTATCCTTAGTATAAACAGGTTCATATAACTAGATTGTTATATATATATTTGTTTCTAGTAAATGTAAGTTTCAAAGTTGCATAAGTTCCTTTACATCTGAAAAGCAAGTTCTATACACAGGGTAAAACTAGGTTTAGAACTCAAATCGAAACTTATCAATATAAGTATTACCTTACCATATTATCTTACAGGTTTTATTTATTATAAAGGCTTACATATGCAACAGTTATACTACTAAAATAATTTCTATATAAAACCCTAAACCTGTAAGTTAAATTTAATCAAGTCAAGGTTTCCAAACTTGGTAGCCAGTCAAAAAACGAAGGCAGATTTTTTTAAGCCAGGGTTTTTAAATAAGTATCATCAACAAAACCCTAATGAAAAACCATCTGGAACAGATTTAGGTTAGATATTGTTTAAAAATCAATAAGTCACAAGATCCAAACTGGTGGAGGCCCTTTCAGCCGAAAAATGAAAATATACACTGGAAAAATTATGTAATCCATATTCTAACCATCCATCGTTTTCTTCACACCAAGATAGAGAACACTCGTCATGATTTTATAGTTATCTTAAAACAAAACAGAGTCATAATCTTAAACCTTTTATTCCTTCGAAGATAAAAGCCTTAACCTTTGCAAACCATCGTAGTCAAAACCCTGCAAGAAACGAACTCCTGCAAACGACATTACACAAATGTTATATAAACATAAATATATATAGCATAGAAACCTTTGAAAAGAGAAACGTGAAGTATGAACCAGGAAGACTTACCTTACTGGAATCAACGATGGCATCGAGGGCTCTCCAAGAAGCCACAGATTTGAACACATACTACATCTAAACAAAGTAGCTTGAGAAACTTTACCAAAACCAAGGTTGGCCACAACATAGCTCAAGGTATCAAGTGCCAAGGAGAGGTCGAGGGCCTGCAAGATTTTATCAAAAATGCCACCGAGGGTCGAGAGGCCAGAAGCTTCGGCTCTTACGCAGAGCCAAGGCAAGAAGAACGCTGAGTAAAAATAAAAAAAGAGACAAGATAAACCTTTAGGGTACAGCATGAGTGGGCCTAATGGTTAAGAGCATGTGTTTCCTCTTAGGAGGTCACGGGTTCAAATCCAGAGGGGGTAGTGTATGTACACCTCTGTAGACTTTAGCAGTTAAATCGCTGTGCAGAGGGGGGTCCCTTGTCCCACAAACAAGGGGGTCTCATACACCAATTTGGTGTCTCGCTTGGCGATGACCTTAAAAATAGATTATTATTATTATTACACGACCTTGTTTCCCTCTAGCTAGAGACCGTAAGTTTAGCAAGTGGTGTCTTAAATGCCAAGGTGTTGATTTTACCATTTACCCAAAAACTCTATAGTTTCCCACTCTTCGATTATTTCCTTGTCATCACTTTACCATGTGAATGTTATAACTTATGCCTAAACCAGGCACATAGTAGTTATTTAGTTAGGATGTTGTTGTTTTATGTTGCTAGGCCCCCTTGCATGTTTAGGTTTATAAGCCTTAGAGATGGACCCTAGTAAGGCGAGAACCCTTCTGAGATCACCTGCAAGAAATAAATGGTTTATGCTTTAGCTATTTAAGATAAGTAAGACCATGCATCTTTCTTCCTAAACATCATGATTGTGGCTAACAAATATTAAAAAAATAACAAGTAAATACATCAACGATAAATGTCATAAGGGAATATGACGTTCTTGACGACAAGTAAAATAGTATTTCTTTACAACTATAATTCGCATTATAAAGTCACCATACTAAAGTCATAAGAGTAAATGGACAAAGCACTTAACACAAGTAAGATTAAGTTGCATAATTTTTACTTTACATTTTTACATATAGACCTCCATTTAAAAAAAAAAAAATTATGAAATCTGGAGATGTTACATTGTTTCTCAGTTTCTAATTAGTAATTTTCCTTAATAAAGTCTGCATATTTGCTTTGATTGAGTGTATTGTGCAACTGTTAATTTTTACAAGTTGTGGAGGTTTCCTTGTAAGCTTTGATCTATTAATAAAAAGTTGATTTTTCAATTATGTGTGATTACTATTATGTGAAGAATTTAATTTCTGCAAATCAAATAACAATTTATTTATTTGAGAACATAAGAACAACATTCACTTGGGGTTTCAAAAAACTACATTGAAGTCACAAGTTCAAATCCAATTATGGGAGGGTATATACACCTCTATAAATTAAAGTAATCAAATCATTTTATAAAGAGGTCTCTTGTCCCATAAAAAAAGGTCTCATACATCAATTTGATGCATACCTTCATCATGACTTTTAAGTTAACAAAGTGAGCTTATAATAATATTTTCATATATATTTAATTTATGTTTATATTTTTTATTATTCGTTCTTTATTCAATATATATATATATATATTAAATTGTTCCCAAAGCATAAACAAATAGCACTAAGAACATGAATTGATAAGCTACTTCAATAGTTGATTTTAATGATCGTGAATATTTATATTTTTTTATTAATATTTAGATTTCACATAAAGGAAGAATCCATTGAGAACATTGAAAAAATCCAAATATTAACATAGTTAATATTATTTTTTATTTGAGGTGGTATACACACATATACTTGCTAGAATCTCCCTGACTTGCGGGAGTGGCCTTTGGTTTAAGAAACCATGACCCAGGGGCATCTAAGTTGTCAAAATCACAAGGGGATAGCACCTGGATTGGGCCACGTGATGAAGGAGTGGCCTTTGGTCAAAGAAACCATGACCCAGGGGCATCTAAGTTGTCAAAATCACCACGAGATTGCACCCGGCCTAGGCCACATGATGTAGGAGCATAAGCTCTCAAGGGATTGAGTTCCCTAAAAATGTACTCATTTGTAATTTCCTAAGTTGTTAGATGATTCCTAACAAGTTCAAAATACATTTATGAAGAAGTAGGATACCAAAGTTTGAGTTTTAGTTGAATTAGAATAGTTAAATAAATAGAGATTTGATATCTTATTAAGTGACAGTTAGTAGTCAAGTCATATTCAATTGATATTTGAGTGAAATAGGAGCAGTTAGGGTTTCTTTTACTAAAAATGGAAAATACATTTTAGCTTTCAGTTATATAAGAGTTGTAATAAAAGATACAAACTCAAGCTTTCAAGCGTTGGATTGGAGATGATCAAGATTTGAATATAAATGATAAATATTGTTAAGAAACTTTTGTATGTTCATTCACAGACTTAGATTGTTGCGTATGTGATCTATGAAGAAATATTATGTACAATAATCCATTCATTTGAATGATCTGATGATGCTTGAATATTGTTGCATAGTGTTTGGGTGCTTGAATATTGTTGCATAGTGTTTGGGTAACATGGTTTTGTATTGTGATTCCAAGAGAAACTATTTTATGTAATCTCTCTTTGTGGTTTAAATTAACCGAGCATTGATGTTCTTATTGGGAACACATTAGTTTCTCTTATGTCCATCCATTTAAAATCGCATCAATGTCTTTAACACATCCTACATGCATATTCACCGTCGCTTTGAATTGATTTGATTTTGAACTGAACATTTGTTAAACACTATGTTCTAGGAAAAAGTTTCCTTAAATCACTTGGCAAGTGCAAGAGGTTATTGGTCTAAAGCTTGGAAACTTGATTTTGAATGATTAAATGATGTTTCCTTCAAGAAGAACCCATGAGTTTGGATTTTCCATTCAGATTTGGAATTAAACCCACTCCTGTAGCAGTCCTGCAGCAATGTGAGCCAATCCTACAATAATGTGAGCCAATCCCGCAACAATGTGATTCGTCCTGCAGCAACTGACCCAACAACAACACATTTTTCCTGTAGAATTCATTTTTTTGCAGTTTGGAGCATTTTTTCTTATTCGTCTATTGTTCTTGTAGAACACACCAAGGTTTTGTAAATTTGTTCCTTCTTGTTTCAATTATTAGCAATGAATTACATTCCTAAAACTCGACAAGGAGCTTCGTAGAAAAAATATGAGTGTAGAAGTAGAGTTCATTTGATTATTGGTCAAGTTTTGAGGAAGGACATTGAAAACCTTAAAACATTGAGAAGAGATCTCCCATCCGATTTTATTACCAGTTTGCTAGAGGTCTAATATTGCATTTCCTGCAGGTAATACATATTCATGTAGTGCATTTGAACTTCATGTAATCACAAGAAGAGGTTTTAGACTAACCAAAGGAGAATCTTAGATAGAGTAGGCTTATTGTTAAGCATGCATCACCACACCAATCTTCAATTGGTTGAATTTTTTGGTGTCTCCTCCCAACTAACTCACCCCTAAGAAGAATTGAACCTGGGTCACCCTGCTAACGAGACCCACACCTTAATTGAATGAGCTAGCAAAAATTGACAAAATAGTGCATATATACATATGTATACATATAAAATATGTTATTTTTTATTTTTATATAAACTTTCAGATAAAAAACTAAATATATTTTACCAATCTAAATATTAACTTATTAACATAGTTAACGTCATTTTTTAATTCCAAATAAGATATTTGAAATCATTGCTAATTTCGGGTGGTATATAGACACCATTGTCTAAAATGTGTTATCCTTTATTTGTATATAACCTTTCAAATAGAAAACTAAATATATTTAACATTTTATATTTATCTAAGGAAATTTGATTTTTATAAATAATATGAGGTGGTATAGTTATACAATTACAAAAAATGTTATTTTTATTATTTTTTAGTTGAAAAATAATATTATTTAAAGTACATTTTATATTGTTAAAAACAAAGTTGATTTTCATGGATAACTAAATATATTTAAAATACAATGCATATTGTTTTAAGAAAAGTTAATTTTTATAGACAATAAGGGCATGAATTAATTAATGGAATACTAAAATGTATTTAAAGTGCGTCATTTTGAGGAAAGATGGCTTGTATGAACCAACATGAATGTACTAGTTAGTGGAAAACGAAATATATTTTAAGTCTTTTTTATAATGTTTAAATCAATTCCGGAAGAAAAAAATTATTTGTGGAGAGTATGTTTATAATATAGGGGGGAAATGATTTTATATATATATGAAAATTTTGGTAGTATATCTATTAGTTTGTTTAGTTTGTTTGGGGAAAATTGAGATTGAGAAAATAAATTATATAGGAATGAGAAATTTATATAATAAATGTTAGATTCCATTTCACAAAGAATAACTAAGCAAGAATTAGAAAGTTCAACATAAACAAAACTCTAATAATAATAATATTTTTTTTCATAGTTTAACATCAATTGAACAAACTTTTTTATAACTAAATATGCCATGCAAAGATCACCAAAGAACTCCCAACCAAGTCAAATTTTGGTGTTACTAAGATAGTTGCATGTTATTCACATTAAATTTATTGTTATAGCATTTTTCATTTAAGTATGAAAACTAATCATAAATATCATATATGTTGAATATCATATATGCTGATGATAAACAAATAAAAAAATGTGTGTAAATGGAATCCTCAGAATACTTTTTATTTTCTTTTTAATAAGAATAAATATAATTTTGTATTTAAAAAGATATAACAAAATCAAATAGCGTTATAATACAAAATGAATGTTGTTTATGAGTTCAAAATTCAACGATTCGAGCAAGCAAAAAAATATTCCAAATGATTTGAGTATCCTTCCCGAAGGATTTTAAAAGACTTTTACAAGTATAAACTCGAAAGAAAACACCTAATAACAAGATTTTCTTGTAAATCATATATATATATATATATATATATATATATATATATAAAAGTAAAAAACGTACTTTTTGTGCACTTCATCTTGGCCAATATTAGTGGGTTGTGATCCTTGATTTTCCAAGATAACATCCTCAAGCAGTTCATGAACAATTTCTTCCTCTTTAGTCTCACCAAGTGTAGAGCCTATCAACATTCTAAGAATGGAGGTAGTTGAACATGAGCCTTTATAAGATTGCAAATCATGTTTCAAAGCCTAGGGAATTCTACTTATAGTAAATGACTTTGCCATCTTTGCTACATGAGGGTATCCATTATCTCTACATTCTGTGAGCTACATTGATGTTCATTGTTGTGTATTTTGTTGGTCACTGAAAATATTGAGGCAATGTTACCACTGTTGGGATTATTAATTAATAATCCATTTGACCAACATAGTCTAATTGTATTTTCCTAGCTTAGGATATTATTGTCACTTCACTAACACATGGGGGACTCACCTAAGGGCCACTTAACACTCAATGCGCCAATCTACATGAGTTTAGGATCTCCAACGACCAATCCCTATAATTTAGGAACTACTCTGAGTGCCACCAGCAGTCTCCAGCAGTTGACCCTAGTAGGTATTTAATTATGTTTAGTTGTGCTCTGATTCCCATCAGTTATATCACTCTCAGCCATCCTAGTGCCACTTTGCATGATTTGAGGAAAGTAGGGCACCTTTGATCACCTAACTCAATCAGTTAACTAGTTGTGAAGTATTTCAGTGATCAGGAGTTGCATTAATGAGCTCTAGTGGAGATTTTCCCACACCGAGTTAGCTTCAGAGCCACTCCAGGATGGTAGATTTGAATCCTATCTTAGGAATTTGAATTCTCCTATTTGTAAAACCATTGCATTACATATTTCATCTTGATTAATGGATGTAATGTTATTCTTCCAATTTTTGGCCTCGTGTGTGTTTAATTTTTCGTGAATTATTGATCAATTTTTACTGAATTCTTCTCTCTCTTCTGCGGCATTCTGTTCTCATTGAATTCATGTAGGCCTGAAGATCATATGCTTCATTAAAATTAACATGGTATCAAAGCAGGTATCCAGACCAGCTTCAAACCTCGAAAACTTTCATTAACGCACCATAAGCAACTGGGTTCCACATAAATCCTAGTATTCTTTCCTTGCTCCCTCTAGATTTTCTCCAGAGAAGTCTATCCATGTGTGATGCACCAAAAGAATGTGCACATGTCGAAGTGGAGAGTGTTTGAATTGGTTTGATAGCATATTGAAGTGTTTTGCAGTGTTTTTGTAGGTACATTCAAAGAATTCTTAAAGAATTAGTTGTTATTGAAGTTGTGAAAAGCATAATTTAGCAGCTCTAACTCCTATAATCCTCACACCCTTCAATTACCTTTATTGGAGGGTAGATGTGCATATTTTTCTTATGCAACAAGGGTATGTATAGGGTCACCATGGGCAGAGAAGTTGAACCACAACAGTATCTTGAAATTTCAAAGTATCTGAATAAGCTTGATGAAGCTTTTGGGTTCATGTGCATCCACATCTCCAGGGAGCTAATTTTCCATCTTGATGGCCTGAAAACTCCAAAAGAAGTATGGGATAAGCTAGAATCCTTTTTTTGAAAGCAGGATGAGCTCATAGGCCATATTCTGGAGAATGATTTGGTAGCACTACATCCCAGTAACTTCGAAACTATACAACATTTGTTCTCAATATTCAAATCATTAATCATGCAATGCAAGGAGTGTGGGATTGAGAAGAAGGATGAGAAATTGGTGCTCTCCATTCCGATAAAACTTGGACCAGAATTCTCAGTGTGTGTATCTACCTTTCACTATGGGACATTGACTACTCCTAATTAGTGAATTCCATCCCTTTATTCCTTCACGGAGTCTCTAATACAGGAACAAGACAAGCTGATATAGATGGGAGATCTCATATCCTCCCCAAATCAAGCTCTCTTGGATGGTGAGACAAAGAATGTGCAAGAAAGGAGGAAGCAGAAAGGAACAACAAAAAGGAACATTGAATTATAACCTAAGGAATATTTTGATCCAGCAGATGAAGCCTTGGGCTCTAATAAGGAGAAACATCAAAGGTTTGACAAGGGAAAACGCCCCTACTGTAAGAAAGGAAACCATACAGAAAATTAATGTATGAAGAAGAACATAGATCACATGTCAAAACTCCTTCAATAGAAAAACATTTCCCTCCCTTAAGGTGCAAGGAAGGATGACTCTGGATACAAGGCTGAAGATCATGATGAGAGATGCCATGCACCGAACATCGATTTTCCAAAATTACATGCCTTCCTCGTTGATTTAGGAGCCTCCAATCACATGGTTTCATCCAAAGAATCATTATATTCATTACAACTTATTGATGGTCCCAATATTTACATGGAGATGACACTCAAATCCAAGATAAAGGAAAGGGTTCAATCAAGTTAGAGCATGGTGTGTTCAAGAATGTATTCGATGTGCCCTCCTTAGCATCAAATTTGTTGTTTGTATACAAAATGACTCATACATGCTCATTAAAGCGAGTGGTATTTGGTCCTAATTCAGTGGAGATATTATATATCCATTAGAGGAAATTTGGGGTCTAAAATGGGCCTTATAAAAAACTGTGCCATGGATGATATGGATTGAGTTGAATTTTTAAACCAATAGAATTTCAATATCTTTGGTCAGCCATTATGGTTGAGTTGGACACATAATGCTTATCTGTCATATTTTTATTTGACAATAGCTAACTCCATATCAACCTCACCTTGGTTAAGTTCTTGAAAACATCACCTCGAAATAAGATAAATAAACTTTAACTAATAAATATAGAATATTTTATTTGATCACTACTTCCTACTCCTCTAAAACATAACCTTCGCATTAATTAAAATTGTAGTGGAAGCATTTTGAAATACTAAAAACATTTATTAATCAATTTTTAAAAAATAAAACTAAATAATATTTAATTTTAAATAGACTTATCTTGAAATACTAAATAAAAGATATTTAGTATTTTTAATATTATTAAATAATATTTAAAAAATAAATATATTTAATTATTACATCCAAAAATAAATAAAGCATTTAAATACTAACAAAATAAAAAATAAAAACTATTTTTAATGTTACTAAAATTATAATAAAATTTTATTTTACTTTTTTTCTCTCTTACCTACCTACGCATTAAACCACAAATTTTTTATATTAATATAAAAAATAATATGAATATACATAGTTTATTGTTTTTTATTTTATGTGATGTAATATTTTTTATATGAATTAATATAAAATTTATATTAAAAAATAATAGTGATTTTTTTTTAATTTTTTTAATACTATTATAAATATATTTTTCATTATAAATGAATATATTTGAGTTTTACATTTATTAAATATATAAAACGTAGTGGTCTATTCATTTAAAAAAATAATAATATAAAATTCAAAAGTTTCCTATCATTTATTATGTGCACACAAGAATCTAAATATTTCATTAATATTTTTAATCAATATCTCTTAACTCTACATTAACTCAATATAGTTGTCAACTACCATTAATGAGACGATTTAGGTTGACTTTCATTAGATTTAATCTGACATGGCATATTTGTAGTGTGATGTGGCTTTTTTTATTATTTTCCTTAGGAGGCCCATTTTAGACCCCAAATTTCCTCTAATGTCAACTAGGAATATTATAGCAGAAGGTGTTGCAAACAAACCTCCAATAAGGCATATGAATTCTCACACTTTCTTCCATACTCAGATCCAGTGCCATCTCAGCTGCCACTTGAAAGGGAAGGTAAATTCATCCTACCTAAACCTTTTCCATATGATAATGCTTCCATTAATGTTTCATATTCAGAATCCGAAGCATGGGACCAAGTTGAATTAGTTTATGGAATTGAAGATGAAGTTCAATTGGATCCAGATCCAGATCCAGACCCTACTCCCAATCCTAGGCCTAAATGGGCCCAAAAGGTTATTGAGACTACTAGGAACATGACTAGATATTCATCTGACATGAAGAGAATAAGATCTCAATTTCAAAAAGAAATCCATGTGATATGTCAAAAAAATACAGTCTTCCTATAGAGGTGCTACAAACTCCCATAGAAATTCTACACGATGGTAATGTCTTATCAACAATCCTGCTCACTAAAGAACAAATTGGATCATGTCACTCTTCCTCCAGAAAGAAGAGACAAAGGCGACAACTCTTCTCCTATTTGTCATCATATTGGAAGAAGGTGGAGAGGTTCACATGCACAGTACCATGAAACTATTGCACACAAGAACCATCACATTGCATTACTGCTCCACAAAGAGGTAGATTGCAGAAATATTTTCACAAGTTTTTTTATTCAAGAAGAAATTTTCTTTTGATGTGAAAGCTTGATCCTAGTTATTCTTGCTTATTTTGAGGGGGGGAGGCGGGGGGGGGGGGTTCCCATGAGTTTTTACCCATTTCCTCAGTTGTTAAGCAGTCATTTTTATTCATTTAGATTGTATGGATGAACTTTGGTCTTAGTTTCCAGGTCCCATGTTGTCCAAGTTAGGATTAAGGGGGGGGGGTGTTGGTATTATTAGTTAATCCTCCCTTTGACCAACATAGTCTAATTGTATTTTCCTAGCTTAGGATATTATTTATGCTTCACTAGTGCATGGGGGGCTCACCTGAGGGACACCTAACACTCAATGAGCCAGTATATATGAGTTTAGGAGCTCTAGGGACCAATCACTGTAATTTAGGAACCGACTATGAGTGACACCAGCAGTCTCCGGCAGTTGACCCTAGTAGGTATTTAGTTATGTTCAGTTATTATCTGATTCCCATCAGTTAGATCACTCTTAGTCATCCTAGCGCCACTTTGCATGATTTGAGGAAAGTGGGGTGCCTTTTCTCACCTAACTCAATCATTTAACTGGTTGTGCACTATTTTAGTGATCCTGCGTTGCATTAGTGAGTTATAATGGTGATTTTCCCACACCAAGTTAGCTTCGGAGTCGATCTAGGTTGGTAGATTTGAATCCCATCTTAGGAATTCAAATTCTCCTATTTGTAACATCATTGTATTACATATTTCATACTAATTAATGGACGTAATCTTATTCTTCCAATTATTGGTCTCATGTGGGTTTAATTGACCATTAATTATTGATTAGTTTTTACTAAATTCTTCTCTCTCTTATGCAACCTTCTTTTCTCATTGAATTCATGCAGGCCTAAAGATCTTATGCTTCATTAAATTTAACAACCACTTATATATTATTTCTTCCTATGCAAAAATATATGGATTTTGTGAATTTCCCTTTGACACTTATTGTGGATCCCAATACATTACATGGTCGTAAAACCCTTTTATGTCTTTGATTTCACCCCATGAGATTCAAGCAAACTAGCTCACAAAGAAGAAACAACCCTAAGACAAAAATTGAACCAATTACAACTTATTCTTGAGATTATCCCAACGAGTTAGCTCGAGTGGTTCAGTGTAATGAATTTCAAGCAAAAGGTCTCGGGATAAAGTCCCTGGGCTCGTTTCCTATGCATGGGCCTTACTCATTCCCCCCTCTAGGATAGGTTTCCTAATAACTGTAACTCAACAGTTTACCTTGGGGACCATCCTCAAAATGAGTCTAAGTGCCTAAGGGTTTCCCATGGTGTGTTTTCTATTGAAAAAAAACATACACATGTGATAAAGACATAAATTGAACCACTTGAACCAATCCAAAGACAAAACCAAGTTATTCCTTAAACATTAAACCTCAATTGACTAACAAATCCCAAACTCAAACATGTCGAAGGGGAGAAAGAATCAACCAAACCACTTGAGAATTGTCTAACAGACATAATTCCAAGAGTCCAAGGTGGAATTCATCAAACTAATAAAAGTATAAAAAATATGAGGGACCAATAAACAAAGGGAATCCTCAATATACCAACCCAAATTGAATTCAAAAAATAAACCAAGGTGCCAAACTAATTTTAGGTCCCCATTTCTTTGCCTATAATTATATTTTCCTACATCGAAATGGAACGACAAGATGTGTTAAAAAAGACTTACATGCCAGATACAACCTCATGAAGGTAAGCCAATAGAGGTTAGTTTTCCTTCCAATGCTAATTCTATTAACCATAAATCCACCTACAACCCGAGGACTAACCCTTATAGCTTCAAATTGGCACTAGAGCAATAAGTCTAACATATGTGATGTCGTAAAGTTAATGTGTTTAACATGGTTTCTTGAACGGTTTTTTCATGAGAGTGAAAAACATCATCTAATCCATAGATATGAATAAATATTTAATGGATTGGGTTGAATGAAACCTCCCCGTCTTTTCTCAACATTCCTTCATGTAGTCTCAAGGCACGATTGGCATGTATATTTACCTAGTGATTTAGTTCTCTCAAACATGATAGAATACAAAATCATTCAAATGTGACACTTCCATTTTAATTCTTATTGCTAGATGATCTAGATTCTCAATAAATGGGGTGTGTAGTATCTTTATTAGCTTGATGATTATACTAGAATCCCTAATGATTATGATAGATTTGACATTATTTAAATCAAGGATTCTAAGTTGTTAGGAGGTGAATTCAATCCTCAAATATATGATATTTTCCTACATAATGGTGCATGGTTATTTGAATGCATTGTTTGTATGCACCATGGAGGATTAATCCAAGCCCCACCTATATAGAGGTTCAAGGGAAAATCCTTCAAGGTGAATGTTTTTGGAACCATCCAATGTATTACAGTTCTTTTTTGGAACCTTTCTATGTATTCTATAAAAGGGAATTAACCCTTGGCATTTTTGGTAAAGGAAAAGTTGCAAGAATTTTTTATGAGTAACAATAAAATTTTAAGTTTCCATTACTCTATGGTTTTACTTGCTTATAGTAGGGTTTCCACATAAATCTTGTGTTGTATTGTTATTGTGGTTTGCTTTTGTTTTTTATATTTTGATAGCAGAAGCCATTGGAGAAAAGCAAAACTTTCAACTTGATTGTCTATAGCTATTATTAGACCCTATTCATAACTCAATTCTCAAGTTCCTCTAGGATCAAGAATGATCCCCCCCCACATCTACCACCCCTAGAATACATGGAAAATGCTAAAATTCTAATCATAGACAATTTTTGCATGTAAACTTCTCTTAATAAAAATATAACTGCTCGTTTTCAATGCATCAAAACATGAAGTAAGCCAAACCTTGTGAATAATTATGAAAAACAAAATATTTGAGGTTTAGAAAAATGAATACAACTTGATAACGTTAAGTGGAGCTATTTCTTTTAAATTGTAACATACTTAGTGCAGATAGTATGGGGTACCTAGGGAGGTACCCAAGATGATATGATATGTATTGAGGCCATCTTTATTAAACTAGTATAGTCTCATCTTAAATCCAAAACTGGGAGGGATCAAATTGTTTGAGGTGTTATGCTTTTTCTTAAGATAAAAAAAAATTGTACACCTTAAAAAAATTGTTCCCTCCGGGTGCTTGGTAAACCCAGATTTAATATGAATCTATGCTAGTTTTATTTATCTATAACTTTTATAAAATTTAAAATGAATAATATATCTAACATATTATTCTTTTTTAATGTAAATTATAATTACTACATCATGGTAACCCATATTTTTATTTATTAATTAAGAAGATTAAACTCTATGAATTTCAAGAAAATTTTAATCTTCCACCATAGCATTTACATTCACCTCTAAAATTATATCCAACTAAGTTACCTCTACCGAAGTCTAAAAACTATTTGTCAGAACACATTAGATTTGTTAATGTGTTGTAACAGTTTCTTTCTTAAAACTTTTATTTTATATATATATAAGTAATGACAAAGAAAAATGGTATCCAAACCATAAACATTGGGTATTTTTATATTATTTCTTAATATTAATTATATATGATTTAAGTTTTATAACCTACTTGATTCTTATTTGATGTATGATATCAACACTTTTCAATAAACCTGAATCTATTTAAAAATCATTATATAGAAATATATGTATGCAATTTAATTTATAAAAAAGTGGTTTCTACTTATAATTCAAATGTTCTCTCTTGTATGAATTTCTCATCCATATAAATATAAAACTATGTATAAATATATATACTAAATTTTTTATATATAATTAGTTTTAATTTAAAAACAAATATATATATATATATATGCCTTTTTATTTAATAATATGGATATTGTAATAATAATAACCATTTATTAGTAATTACTTAGCATTCATTTGAATAACATTAAAAAGTAAGGATAATCTTTTTGTATAGAATTATCTTTTTCATCTTATACTTGAGGGTTCTTTCCTTTCCTTTCCTTTCCTTTCCTTACACCCTCTATCAAAAAGAGTTAATTATTTAAAATAATAATTAAATACTTAGATTATAGAAGCTTATTTTCAGGTATAGGCACAAGCTACACTCAACAATATTTCAGCTCAAGAAGTTAACATCCATTGAACAAGTGAACATCCATTTCAGAATCTAATTTTTCGGTAATAGTGGGAGTTTTTTTAAAAGATAAATTGGAAACATAAATTGGAAACGTAGAAAGTTATTTGTTGTAAAAGGTAATATTTCCTATTGTTTGTTGATGATTTGAGTAATTAGTTTTCTTGCAACTTTTGATTTGATTTGAGTAATTAGTTTTCTTGCAACTTGCTTCATATTGGTTGTTTGGTTGTGGAAAACAATTTTTAGCCCTCAAGTGTTTTTACCAGAATCTGCCTCTTAACTTTATTGGTTCCTATCTCTTGTATCTCTTTCTTACATAGTGACTAAGCACCTTTGGAAATGATTTTCACATGTGAAGGACATATCCAAACTTTGATATCCAAACTTTGAAGGCTCTCATGTCACTGTAATAATGAAGCTTTTTAATAAAAGAATCACTTTTTGTTGCCATATTTCTCTTTGTTATTGATCTTTAAGTTGTTTTGTTTTGTTTTTTTACATTTTCCTATTGTATTTTGGACATTGTAAAAATTATAAGTGTTATTTATATTGTGTAAAGTTCTTTCATTTTCATACTATAAATTTCCATGGGAGTTATAAGGAGATTTTATGGCAAATTTTAATTTACATGTTATATTATAGGAATTTTAAATTTAATTTTCTTTTCTTTTATCTTATATTTATGTAACTCATTAAATAAATGTATGAAGTTTAAGCTCAACTCCCCTCATTTGTACATGAAAGTGGAGATATGATGCGTCTGTAAATTTGTGTTGCCTTTAAATTAGGGTGTTTCATTCATGTATCCTCTGTGTCTAGCCAACTTAGAGGTTCAAAATATGTTCAAAATATTTGATTTAGACATAACATTTCCAACGTCAACATATTTTTTGGTGACCATACTAGGGACTTAAAGTCCTTAGTGTGTTTTTGTGTTGTTTTGTGTTTTTGTATTGTTTTTTTTGTTGTTTATTACTCTGATTGTTTGTATTTTTTGGTGTTATTATGTTTGCCACTGTTTTAATTTCCTATTTTAAATTTCTGCATTTTTTAGATTAGTGTTTTTTACTCAAACCTTTCTAGAACAACCTGAAGTAGTAGGCCAAAGCAACATTGCAAGAGCTATGTTCATTACTGTCATAGAAACAACCGAAGAATCCTTTGACCAATATCAGGTTCAAACAATTTGAATATTGTTGCCTCGTTACTGGTACGAGAAAATTCCCCCACTATTGCAAGTTGATTAAATTTTGTTTAGTTCTCAATTTTTTTATATGCTTCATGACAATACCATCAAGGAAACAACCATAAACTATAGTCCTTCTTAGGGATCAAACAAGAATGACTTCTTGTCTATTTGAATTTATTCTTCAAACGATCCAAACAACTCAACAAATGGAAGAATCTTCAGAGGTTATTTGTCAAGACATTATTCGAAAATAACAAGGTGAGTTAGAAGCTATACAAACTCGGAACCCTAGGCCTACACCTTAACTTTTATATTTCAAACCCTATGTCAATATCATTGGGTTAAATGTCAGTCTCCCAAATGTGATTCATTATCTAAGGTTAGGATCAGAAGAAAGGTGTTAGAAATATTGTGTTGACAAATCATATGTTATTATTCTGATTCAAAATTGTCTAATTTTGAATCTTATATTCCTATATCTCCTCCTTCATACACCAAAAATATGGAGACTCCAATTAGCTCTTCTCAAACATTGGAAAGTGTCTACATTGGATAAAATTCCACTATTTCAACCTCCAATCCTAATTAAGTGATTAAGAAGATTGGAATATTTGATTTTGAAGGAGATTTAAATCTTGTGCCATGGCACGTACCTTCACATCTAAATTTAAATCATGCTATGTTACATCTGCCTAAGTTTAAGGACTATTTGGCCAAATTTTCAAGTAATGGTAATTGCACACTTGAGGAGCATATCAATGCTTTCTCTAATTCTTGTCATAACATTCAAGGCCAATGCAAATGATGTTTTCATATGCTTGTTTGTGAACTCTTTAGAAGGACAAGTGGCTTCAAATTTCTTCAACTTACCACCCAAATATTTTTCAACTTGGGCTGAACTTTGTTACTGGTTTTGTTCAACTTATGGATAGCCTCATAATACTACATATTGGATTAAAGACTACAATAATTTGATTTATCAACTCGGCGAATCATCTAAATCCTTTAACTTGTGTTTTGCAAAGTTGTATAATTGTATTATGTAGTTAATCAGACCCCATAGCCAAGCTTCTATGATTCACTATTATAATACATTGCCTTATATCTTTAGGAACATACTTGATGATAAATGTGCCAATGATATATCTATATCCCTATAGACTTTCCTTAAATATGAAAAGCAAGCTCTTCGTACCAGATTTTCATTAACTGATTCCACAAATAATATTGGAATGGTTTTTGTCTTGCATCTTATGCAGGATATGGATAACCATATGATCTCTTTTGAAAGGAGGATGACCCAACTCTCTTACAAACTAATCCTACCCTCCAACCTCAACTAATCCTACCCTACAGCCTCTTATGGTTATCACTCAACCCACTCATCCAAGAACTCTAATGATTGGACCTTATTACAATTTTTGCAAAGAACATCATGATCTTATTGCTTGTGAACTCCCAAAAACTACTAGGGAAATATTATTCATAAAGAAGCATGAATTAATTATTAATTCTCTTGATTGGGTGGAGGAAGATGGGGTTTAGCTATTACTACCAGGGGTAAGTCCAATGTTAATTGAAATTGGAGAACTAATGATTATAATAATAATAGGAATTTTAATTTTCAAAAGCAATCCTCATAGGGTCCCTCTCAAAATGCAGAAAATATTCAAGTTTCCCCACTCCTTGAACAATCCTTAACTTCCTCAACCTTTTTCACTCAGAAATGTTTAATATAATTGAAGAGTTGGATAAGTTTAAAGAAAACAATACCTTGCTTAACCTTGCAAGAACTCCCGAGCAGAGGAAAAACATTGAGAATTTCTTAGTTGAAGAACCAGCCAGTAGATACACCTATCATCCTATAGCTACCAATTCCAACATGATTTTTGAATAAGAAGAAGAATGCACTAGTGAAATATTAGGATCTGTTTTCACACCTTCAAGTACTAAAAATATTCTTTTTTATGTCTCAATGAAAGTTATGGGCAAAATATCCCACTAATATCTTATTGATGTTGGATCAGGTCCAAATGTTATGCCCAAGAAAATCATGGAAGAATTGGGGATTTCATATATGAACAAGAATTCATGAAATATTCTTGCTTTTAACAAGCAATGCCATCCTACAATTGGAGAGATAAAATAAGGGGAGATCTGAATGTCAGATACTGGAAAAAAAATTGAATGGGTTGAAGGAATCATGCCTTCAACGGTTCAAATACCATCTACATTTCTCATTTTCAAAGATATTAATGCACCTATAGAAAACAATTATCCATGACATGGAGACTGAATTTGGAACAAGTTGGTCTATAAAGAATACAAAAAGCAAATGTCTCAAAATTGCAAGAGATTTCGGTGCAACCAAACAAAAATATTTAAAAAAAATCATGCCTGAGAAAAGGCTTAAAAAGGGACAATTGATGTTAGTCTTAAAGTATGGAAATAACTTGTAAAAGCATATGATAAGTCAAATGAACAAAGGAAGTCGAGTGAGGAGAATACCTAGGTAATTAAATTTTCTCATAATATTATATCAAAATTATTAAAAAAATTCTATATTTTATTTGTGCATAGTTAAATTGATTTGGTATATGATTTGGAACAAGGCCTCCTGTTGATGTATTTGTACCTGTAGAATATAATCTGATGTATATTATCATTGTATGTTGTTGTGCCCCCATTGGATATTTTTCTGCCTCCTTACATGATGTCTTTATTGTGTCTAGATCTTGAGGTACAACCTCTATTGTAAGTTGGGGAAATAGTCCACAATGTGACATCATGTAATGTGTATTTGGAGTCTCTCTAGGAGAAGTTGGACCTGTTATTGAAACAGGTCAACCCACACATGTAAAAGGTCAGTCACTTGATTAGTATAAATAGGGAGGTTCCCTTCCTCATTTATACACAACTAACACTCACTCAAGTTCTCATGAGAGAGAGAGAGAGAGAGAGAGAGAGAGAGAGAGAGAGAGAAGGGAGGAGATATAGATAGTTGTTGAGTACTTCCTATAACTGGGATTGATCATCTTATGACACAATCATTGTGATTGTACTATTCTGAGGAAGTTTGCACGGTTTTCTCCTTTATGGTTTCCTCGGTTAAAATCTTTGTGTCTTGTCTATCTGTTATATCTTATGCATCTAGCTATACTTGTTATTCTTTCATAAAAAAATCCTAATTAAGCTAATAAGATCTAGAAAAACTAACATGGTATCAAATCCTCTCTGAAAGAAGGAACTGTACAGCTGCAGAAACTAGGGATATCTCATTAAAGGGTTCTCTCCATATATCATCAAGAAAAGAGGGCTAGGATAACTCACCTCAGTAGGGTTAATCTTGTGGTGGAATCAATTTCATATTTGAAGAAGTTTCATTTTTTACCCTATAACTGGTGTCGAGAGAAACTAAGGCATAAAGTTTCAGACACTTCCCACCTCAGTCTTCAGAAAGTGACCTTGCTGATAAACTCACCTCAAGGAGGCACGTCTTTTTGTCCAAACAAAAATCCCAAAATCCAATTTTGGAAAATTAGGGTTTCTCTAACAACCCCTAGGTCATCCAGCTCCGGAACCAAGTCGGATACCTAAAATCGGGAAGATATAAATCTTTTTTATTTCCTTTTGAGGTTCTCATTTGAAAAAATGACTCACCATACTCAGCTTGATGACAAGCTTGGATGGGTTGATAACTTCCAAGCATGGAAGTACAGAATCTCCCTGATCCTTGAGGAAAATGATTTGGATTAGTACATCACTGAGGATGTTCAAGAACCAAAGGAAGATGAGGCTAAGGATGATCATAAGAGAATCATGTCTAAGGCTAAGAGAATCATTGCAGATTCTATTAAGGATCACCTCACCCCCCATGTGTCTTCATTCAAGGAAGTATATGATGCTTTGAAAAAGATGTTTGAAGGAAATAACATAAACCAAAAGATAACTTTGAGGAACAAGTTGAATAATGTGAAGATAAAAAACTCCGAGAATATACAATTCTAATTCACAAGGGTTGCTCAAATTAAAGAACAACTTGAAGCGATTGAAGAGAATGTCGAAGAAGGAGAAATTGTAATGACTACCTTGAATGGTCTCCCTAGATAATGGGACTCATTAATTCAAGGCGTTTTTGCAAGAAGGAGGTTGATCTCTTTCAGCAAAATCTAAGAAGAATGTGCATAAGAAAAATATCGACTTGTGACAAGAGAAGAGAGATGGGAGAAACTGAAGATCAAGATCTCATAGTTCACACCACGAAGAACTTCAGAAAGAAGGATAAGAAGGAGAAATTTCATCACAACAAGGAGAAGGACAAGAAACAAAAGAAGAACAAGAGAGATCCTTCAAATGTTCGATGCTATACCTGTGATGAAAAGGGACACTTTGCAAGAGATTGTCCCATCAAGAAAAGGAGACACCGTTCTCATGTTTTTGAATATGATGAACCAACAAACAAAATATTCATAAGAGAGAAGGATGATTCAAATGAATAACATGTGCTAATATCAACACTTATTGGCACTATCTCACACAAAAGAATTGGTTTCCTTGTGGATAGTGGAGATTCTAAACACTTGACAAGATATAAGGAATCATTCATTAATATGTCTAAACATGAGTCACCTCACAAGGTGAAACTTGGGGATGATTACAAATACCCCATAAAAGGGAGTGGAGAACTTTCATACAAGCTTGACTTCGAGAAATCCTTAAATATGAAGGTTGTGCTATATGTTCTAGGTCTGAAGAAGAATATTCTCTCCATATCTGCACTAGATGCAAAGGGAATTAGAGTTGCATTTGTCAATGGCCAAGTTCTAATGTGGCCTAGAGGGAAGACAATAGATGGTGCAACAGTGATTGGAGAAGAATACAGAGGCTTTTACAAGCTAAAAGGATAGCTTGAACAAGCACTAGTTCATGAGTCAATTGAGCCAAGCAAACTATGGCACAAAAGGCTTGCACGTGTGCACTACAAAGTGCTATCGATGGAAAGAAAAGAAGTCTCTAGAATGACAAAGATCCAGGAAAAGCTTGAAAATTTTTGCAAAGGATGTGCACAAGGAAAGAATGAAAAGAAGACATTTCCATGCAGTGAGAGAAAGGCCAAATGAATACTAGAGATAGTACACTCGGATGTATGTGGACCCATGTATTCTAGCTCATTAAGCGGGTATGTGTACTATGTTTCCTTTATAGATGATTTCTCATGTAAGACTTGGATATATTTATTGAAAATGAAAAATGAATTTTTCAGTAAGTTCAAGGAATATAAATCCTTGGTTGAGAACAAACCGATAGGAAAATAAAGACTCTACAATCAGATAATGGTGGATAATTCACCTTAGAAGAATTCAAGGAACTCTGCAGATAGTCCAGGATTAAGAGGGAGTTGAGAACTCCATACAATCCTCCGTAGAATGGGGTTGCAGAACGAAAGAACCGAACCATCATGGAAGTAGCAAAATTAATGATGCATGACCAAGATCTTCATATGCACCTTTAGGTGGAGGCAACAAGAACAATGGTGTATGTGCAGAACCATACTCCTCATCATGTACTTAACAACAATACTCCAGAAGAAGATTTCTCGGGAGAGAAACCGTAAGTCATCCATCTGAGAATATTTGGTTTCTCGGTGTACATACATATCCCAAAGGAGAAAAGAACTAAAATCGATCCTTCTAGGAAGAAGGGTATATTTGTAGGATACAGTGATACATCAAAGTCATACCGAATATAATTCCCAAGATTCAAGAATATCAGTAGAGATGTAACCTTTGATGAAGACTTAGAATACTTTAGATCCAGGAGGACACATATTCAAGAGGTCAAGGAACCTAAAGATACGAGAGCCCGAGATATGGAATTTGGAGAAGGAATTCCAGAATACCATGAAGATCTTGACATGGAAGAACCACAAGAGCTGGTAGAGACAATCCTTGAGAAGGAATCCCACAAAATAAAACCATCATGGGCACAGGAGCTCATAGAAAAAGCCGAAAGGTATGGAAATCTAGAAGGAATACATAGAGAGAGAAAAAGTGAAAATCCCTACAATAGCTATGTGTCCCTGCTATGTGACATCATTGATAGAGAACCTTCTATCTATAAAGAGGTTAAAGAAAAGAAGGGTATATTCGTAGGATACAGTGATGCATCAAAGGACTACCGCATATACTTCCCATGATTCAAGAAGATCGACATCAGTAGAAGTGTAACCTTTAATGAAGACTCTGCATACTTCAGATCCAGGAGGAAACATATTCAAGAGGTCGAGAAACCTGAAGATATGAGAGCCCGAGATATGGAATTTGGAGAAGCAATTCCAAAATACCATGAATAGCATGACATGGAAGAACAACAAGAGATGGTAGAGAAAATCCTTGAGAAGGACTCCCACAAAAGAAAACCAGCATGGGGACGGGAGCTCATACGAGAAGCATAAAGGTATAGCGCTCCAAAAGGAATTCATGGTTGAGAGAAAAAGAGAAAATCCCTACAATAGCTATGTGGCCATGCTATGTGACATCAATGACAGAGAACCTTCCACCTATGAAGAGGTTGCAGAAAATAAATAATGGAAGGATGCTATGATCGAGGGGTATCAGTGGATCATGAACAATGATGTCTGGGAGATAGTTTTGAAATTGAAAAAGAAGTCTATCGTGACTTCGAAGTGGATCTATAACTTTTGTAAAATTTAAAATTTAAAATGAATAATATATCTAACATATTATTCTTTTGTAATGTAAATTATAATTACTACATCATCATAACCCATATTTTTATTTATTAATTAAGAAGATTAAACTCTTTGAATTTTAAGAAAATTTTAATCTTCCACCATAGCATTTACATTCACCTCTAAAATTATATCCAATGAAGTTACCTCTACCGAAGTCTAAGAACTATTTGTGAGAACACATTAGATTTGTTAATGTGTTGTAAGAGTTTCTTTCTTAAAACTATTGTTTTATATATATATATCAAGAAGTAGGTAATGACAAATAAAAATGGTATCCAAACCATAAACATTGGGTATTTTTATATTATTTTTTCTAATAGTTAATATTAATTATATATGATTTAAGTTTTATAACCTACCTAATTCTTATTTTATGTATGATATCAACACTTTTCAATAAACTTGAATCTATTTAAAAATCATTATATATAAATATATGTATGCAATATAATTTATAAAAAAAAGTAGTTTCCTACTTATAATTCATGAATTTATCATCCATATAAATATAAATATAAAACTATATATAAATATATATAATAAAATTTTCATCTATAATTAGCTTTAATTTAAAAACATATACATAAAAAAGATTTTTTATTTAATAATATGGATATGGTAATAATAATAACCATTCACTAGTAATTAGTTATTTACTTTTATAAAATTACATACCACACAAAGCATTCATTTGAATAACATTAAAAAGTAAGGATACTATTTTTGTATAGAATTATCTTTTTCATCTCCTATTTGAGGGTTCTTTCCTTTCCTTACACCCTCTATCAAAAGGAGTTAATTATTTAAAATAGTAATTAAATACTTAGATTATAGAGGCTTATTATGAGGTATAGGCACAAGCTACACTCAACAATATTTCAAAAGAAGTTAATTATTTAAAATAGTAATTAAATACTTAGATTATAGAAGCTTATGATCAAGTATAGGCACAAGCTACACTCAACAATATTTCAGCTCAAGAAGTTAACATCCATTGAACAAGTGAACATCCATTTCAGAATCTTAATTTTCTTAATTTTCGGTAATAGTGGGAGTTTTTTTAAGAGAGAAATTGGAAACGTGGAAACAATTATTTGTTGTAAAAGGTAATATTTCTTATTGTTTGTTGATGATTTGAGTAATTAGTTTTCTTGCAATTTGCTTCATATTGGTTGTTTAGTTGTGGAATTTTTTCTTTGGAAAAAAAAAGTTGTGGAAAACAATTTTTAGTTTTCAAATGTTTTTACCAAAACTCTTAACTTTATTGGTTCTTATCTTTTGTATCTTTTTCTTACATAGTGACTAAGCAACTTTGGAAATGATTTTGACATGTAAAGGACATATCCAAACTTTGAAGGCTCTCATATCACTGTAATAATGAAGCTTTTTAATAAAAGAATCACTTTTTGTTGCCATATTTCTCTTTATTAATGATCTTTAAGTTATTTTGTTTTGTTTTTTTACATTTTCATATTGTGTTTTGGATATTGTAAAAATTATAAGTGTTATTTATATTGTATAGAGTTTTTTCATTTTCATACTATAAATTTTCATGGGAGTTATAAGGAGATTTTATGGAAATTTTTAATGTACATGTTATATTATAGGAATTTTAAATTTTCTTTTCTTTCTCTTATGTTTATGTAACTTATTAAATAAATGTGTGAAGCTCAAGCTCAACTTTCCTAATTTGTACATGAAAGTGTAGATATGATGTGTTTGTAAATTTGTGTTGCCTTTAAATTAGGGTGTTTCATTCATGTCTCCCCTGTGTCTAGCCAACTGAGAGGTTCAAAATATGTTCAAAATATTTGATTTGGACATAACATTTCCAACTTCAACATATTTTTTGGTGACCATACTAGGGACTTAAAGTCCTTAGTGTGTTTTTGTGTTGTTTTGTGTTTTTGTATGATTTTTTTTGTTGTTTATTACTCTGATTGTTTGTATTTTTTAGTGTTATTATGTTTGCTACTATTTTAATTTCCTATTTTAAATTTCTGCATTTTTTAGATTATTGTTTATGACTCAAACCTTTCTGGAACAACCTGAAGCAGTAGGCCAAAGAAACATTGCAAGAGCTATGTTGATTACTGTCGTAGAAACAACCGAAGAATCCTTTGACTAATATCAGGTTCAAACAGTTTCAATATTGTTGGCTCATTACTGGTTCAAGAAAATTCCCCCACTAATGCAAGTTGATTAAATTTTGTTTAGTTCTCAATTTTTTTTATATACTTCATGACAATACCATCAAGGAAACAACCATAAACTATAGTCCTTCTTAGGGATCAAACAAGAATGACTTCTTGTCTATTTGACTTTATTCTTAAAACAATCCAAACAAATCAAAAAATGGAAGAATCTTCACAAGTTATTTGTCAAGACATTATTAGGGAATAACAAGGTGAGTTAGCAGCTATACATACTAGGAACCCTAGGCATACAACTTACTTTTATATTTCAAACCCTACGTGAATATCATTGAGTTAAATGTCAGTATCCCAAATGTGATTCATTATCTGAGGTTACAATAAGAAGAAAGGTGTTAGAAATATTGTGTTAACAAATCATATGCTATTATTCTGATTCAAAATCGTCTAATTTTGAATCTTATATTCCTATATCTCCTCTTTCATACACCAAAAAGATGGTGACTCCAATTAGCTCTTCTCAAACATTGGAAAGTGTCTACATGGGATAAAATTCCACTATTTCAACCACCAATCCTAATAAAGTAATTAAGAAGATTGGAATCTTTTATTTTGAAGGAGATTTAAATCTTGTGCCATGGCACGTACCTTCACATCTAAATTTAAATCGTGATATGTTACCTCTACCTAAGTTTAAGGACTATTTGGCCAAATTTTCAAGTAATGGTAATTGCACAGTTGAGGAGCATATCAATGCTTTATCTAATTCGTGTCATAACATTCAAGGCCAATGCAAATGGTGTTTTCATATGTTTGTTTGTGAACTCTTTAGAAGGAAAAGTGGCTTCAAATTTCTTCGACTTACCACCCAAATATTTGTCAACTTGGGCTGAAATTTGTTATTGGTTTCGTTCAACTTATGGATAGCCTCAGAATACTACATATTCGATTAAAGACTACAATAATTTGATTTATCAACTCGACGAATCAATTAAATCCTTTAACTTGTGTTTTGCAAAGTTGTATAATTGTATTTTGTAGTTAATTAGACCCCATAGTCAAGCTTCTATGATTCACTATTATAATACATTGCCTTATATCTTTAGGAACATACTTGATGATAAATGTGCCAATGATATATCTATATCCCTATAGACTTTCCTTAAATATGAAAAGCAAGCTCTTCGTACCAGATTTTCATTAACTGATTCCACAAATAATATTGGAATGGTTTTTGTCTTGCATCTTATGCAGGATATGGATAACCATATGATCTCTTTTGAAAGGAGGACAACCCGACTCCATTACAAACTAATCCTACCCTACAACCTCCTATGGTTATCACTCAACCCACTCATCCAAGAACTCTAATGATTGGACCTTATTACAATTTTTGCGAAGAACATCATGATCTTATTGCTTGTGAACTCCCAAAAAATACTAGGCAAATATTCTTCATAAAGAAACATTAACTAATTATTAATTCTCTTGATTGAGTGGAGGAAGATGAGGTTTAGCTATTACTACCAGGGGTAAGTCCAATGTTAATTGAAATCAGAGAACTAATGATTATAATAAGAATAGGAATTTTAATTTTCAAAATCAATCCTCATAGGGTCCCTCTCAAAATGCAGAAAAGATTCAAGTTTCCCCACTCCCTGATCAATCCTTGACTTCCTCAACCTTTTTCACTCAGAAATGTTTAATATAATTGAAGAGTTGGATAAATTTAAAGAAAACACTACCTTTCTAGACCATGCAAGAACTCCTGAGCAGAGGAAAAAAATTGAGAATTTCTTAGTTGAAGAACCAACCAGTAGATACACCTCTCATCCTACAGCTACCAATTCCAACATGATTTTTGAAGAAGAAGAAGAATGCACTAGTGAAATATTAGGATCTGTTTTCACACCTTCAAGTCCTAAAAATATTCTTTTTTATGTATCAATGAAAGTTATGGACAAAATATCCCACTACTATCTTACTGATGGTGGATCAGGTCCAAATGTTATGCCCAAGAAAATCATGGAAGAATTGGGGATTTCATGTATGAACAAGAATTCAAGAAATATTCTTGATTTTAACAAGAAATTCCATCCTACAATTGGAGAGATAAAATACGGGGAGATCTGAATGTCAGATACTGGAAAAAAAAATTGAACGGGTTGAAGGAATCATGCCTTCAACGGTTCAAATACCATATACATTTTTTATATTCAAAGATATCGATGCACCTATAGAAAACAGTTATCCATGACATGGAGACTGAATTTGGAACAAGTTGGTCTATAAAGAATACAAAAAAATAAATGTCTCAAAATTGCAAGAGATTTCGGTGCAACCAAACAAAAAGATTAAAAAAAAAACATGCCTAAGAAAAGGCTTAAAAAAGGCCAGTTGATGTAAGTCTTAAAGTATGAAAATAACTTGTAAAAGCATATGAGAATTTGACTGAATAGAGGAAGTCCAATGAGGACAGTACCTAAGTAATTAAATTTTCTCATAATATTATATCAAAATTATTAAACAATTTGTATATTTTATTTGTACATAGTTAAATTGATTTGGTATATGATTTGGAACAAGGCCTCCTATTGATGTATTTGTAACTGCGAAAGATAATCCGATGTATATTATCATTGTATGTTGTTGTGCCCCCATTGGATATTTTTCTGCCTCCTTATGAGATGGCTTTATTGCGTCTAGATCTTGAGGTACAACCTCTGTTGTAAGTTGGGGAAATAGTCTACAGTGTGACATCATGTAATGTGTATTTGGAGTCTCTCTAGGAGAAGTTGGACCTGTTATTGAAACAGGTTGACCCACACATGTAAAAGGTCAGTCACTTGATTAGTATAAATAGGGAGGTTCCCTCCCTCATTTATACACAACTAACACTCACTCAAGTTCACATGAGAGAGAGAGAGAGAGACAAGGGAGGAGATATAGATAGTTGTTGAGTACTTCCTATTATGGGGATTGATCATATTATGACACAGTCTTTGTGATTGTACTATTCTGAGGAAGTTTGCAGGGTTTTATCCTTTATGGTTTCCTCGGTTAAAATCTTTGTGTCTTGTGTATCTGTTATATATAATGCATATAGCCGTACTTGTTATTCTTTCAGAAAAAAAATCCTAATTAAGCTAATAAGATCTAGAAAAACTAACATGGTATCAAATCCTCTCTGAAATAAGGAACTGTGCAGCTACAGAAACTAGGGATTCCTCATTCAAGGGTTCTCTCCACAGATCATCAAGAAAAGAGGGTTAGGTTAACTCACCTCAGTAGGGTGCATATTTTGGTGGAATCAGTTTCATATTTGAAGAAGTTTCATTTTTGACCCTATAACTGGTGTCGAGAGAAACTAAGGCATCAAGTTTCAGACGCTTCCCACCTCAGTCTTCAGAAAGTGACCTTGCTGAGAAACTCACCTCAAGGAGTCACGTCTTTCTGTCCAAACAAAAATCCCAAACTCCAATTTTGGAAAATTAGGGTTTCTCTAACAACCCCTAGGTTAGCCAGCTCCGGAACCAGGTCAGACACCTAAAATCGGTAAGATCTAAATCTTTTCTATTCCCTTTTGAGGTTCTTATTTGAAAAGATGACTCACCATACTTAGCTTGATGACAAGCTTGGATGGGTTGATAACTTTCGAGCATGGAAGTACAGAATCTCCCTGATCCTTGAGGAAAAATATTTGGATCAGTACATCGCTGAGGATGTTCAAGAACTAGAGGCAGATGAGGCTAAGGATGCTCATAATAGAAGCATGTCTAAGTCTAAGGATCACCTCACCCCCCACGTGTCTTCATTCAATGAAGTATATGTTGCTTTGACAAAGATGTTTGAAGGAAAGAACATAAACCAAAAGATGACTTTTAGGAACTAGTTGAAGAATGTGAAGATACAGAACTCTGAGAATATACAGTTCTAATTCACAAGGGTTGCTCAAATCAAAGAACAATTTGAAGCGATTGAAGAGAATGTCGAAGAAGGAGAAATTGTAATGACTACCTTTAATGGTCTCCCTAGATAATGGGACTCATTCATTCAAGGAGTTTTTGCAAGAAGGAGGTTGATCTCTTTCAGCAAACTCTAAGAAGAATGTGCACAAGAAAAATCTCGAATCATGACAAGAGAAGAGAAGATGGGAGAAACTGAAGATCAAGCTCTCATAGTTCACACCAGGAAGAAATTCAAAAAGAATGATAATAAGGAGAACTTTCATCACAACAAGGAAAAGGACAAGAAACAAAAGAAGACCAAGAGAGATCCTTCAAATGTTCGATTTGACACTTGTGATGAAAAGGGACTCTTTGCGAGAGATTGTCCCATCAACAAAATGAGACACCATGCTCATGTTTCTGAAGACGATGAAACAACAAACAAAATATTCATAAGAGAGAAGGATGATTCAGATGAATAACATGTGCTAATATCAACACTTATTGGCACTATCTCACACAGAAGAATTGATTTCCTTGTGGATAGTGGAGATTCTAAACACTTGATGAGATATAAGGAATCATTCGTTAATCTGTCTAAACATGAGTCACCTCATAAGGTGAAACTTGGGGATGATTACAAATACCCCATAAAAGGGAGTGGAGAAGTTTCATAAAATCTTGACTCCGAGAAATCTTTAAATATGAAGGATGTGCTATATGTTCTAGAATTGAAGAAGAATATTCTCTCCATATCTGCACTAGATGCAAAGGGAATTAGAGTTTCATTTGTCGATGGCCAAGTTATAATGTGTCCTAGAGGGAAGACAATAGATGGCGCAACAATGATTGGAGAAGAAGATAGAGGCTTTTACAAGCTAAAGGGACAGCCTGAACATGCACTGGTTCATGAGTCAATTTTGAACCTAGCAAACTATGGCACAAAAGGCTTGCACGTGTGCACTACAGAGCACTATATATGGAAAGAAAAGAAGTCTCTAGAATGACAGAGATCCAAGAAAAGCATGAAGGAATTTGCAAAGGATGTGCACAAGGAAAGAATGAAAAGAAGACATTTCCCAGCAGTGAGAGAAAGGCCAAAGGAATACTAGAGATAGTACACTCGGATGTATGTGGACCCATGTATTCTAGCTCATTAAGCGGGTATGTGTACTACGTTTCCTTTATAGATTATTTCTCATGTAATAATTGGATATATTTATTGAAAATGAAAAATGAAGTTTTCAGTAAGTTTAAGGAATATAAAGTCTCGGTTGAGAACCAAACCGATAGGAAGATAAAGACTCTACGGTCAGATAATGGTGGATAATTCACCTCAGAAGAATTCAAGGAACTCTGCAGAGAGTTCGGTATTAAGAGGGATTTGAGAAATCCATACAATTCTCAGTAGAATGGGGTTGTGGAATGAAAGAACCGAACCATCATGGAAGCAGCAAAAGCAATGCTTCATGACCAAGATCTTCGTATGCAACTTTAGGTGGAGGTAGCAAGAACAATTGTGTATGTACAGAACCATACTCCTCATCATGTACTTAACAAAAATACGCCAGAAGAAGCTTTCTCAGGAGAGAAATCATAATCATCCATCTAAGAATATTTGTTTTCTCGATGTACATACATATCCCAAAGGAGAAAACAACCAAACTTGATCCTTCTTGGAAGAAGGGTATATTCGTAGGATACAGTGATACATCAAATTCCTGCCTAATATACTTCCCAGGATTCAAGAAGATCGACATCAGTAGAGATGTAACCTTTGATGAAGACTCAGAATACTTTATATCCAGGAGGAAACATATTCAAGAGGTCAAGGAACCTGAAGATACGATATCTTGAGATATGGAATTTGGAGAAGCAATTCCAGAAGACCAAGAAGATATTGACATGGAAGAACCACAAGAGCCAGTAGAGACAATCCTTGAGAAGGAATCCCACAAAATAAAACCATCATGGGAAAAGGAGCTCATACGATAAGTAGAAAGGTATGGAAATCCATAAGGAATACATAGAGAGAGAAAAAGGGAAAATCCCTACAATAGCTATGTGTCCCTGCTATGTGACATCATTGACAGGGAACCTTGCACCTATAAAGAGGTTGAAGAAAAGAAGGGTATATTCGTAGGATACAGTGATACATCAAAGGCCTACCGAATATACTTCCCAAGATTCAAGAAGATCGACATCAGTAGAAGTGTAGCCTTCAATGTGGACTCTGCATACTTTAGATCCAGGAGGAAACATATTCAAGAGGTCGAGGAACCTGAATATATGAGAGCCCGAGATATGTAATTTGGAGAAGCAATTCCAGAATACCATGAATAGCATGACATGGCAGAACCACAAGAGACGATAGAGAAAATCCTTGAGAAGGACTCCCACAAAAGAAAACCAGCATGGGCACGGGAGCTCATACGAGAAGCACAAAGGTATGGCGCTCCAAAATGAATACATGGAGAGAGAAAAAGAGAAAATCCATACAATAGCTATGTGGCCATGCTATGTGACATCAATGACAAAGAACCTTCCACCTATGAAGAGGTTGTAGAAAATAAATAATGGAAGGATGTTATGATCGAGGAGTATCAATCGATCATGAACAATGATGTTTGGGAGATAGTTTTGATATCGAAAAAGAAGTTTATTGTGACTTTGAAGTGGATATACAAGATCAAGAATGTTTCAAATTGAAGCATTGAGCAATACAAGGAAAGATTCATAGCACGAGGCTTCTCACAGAAAGAAGGCATATACTACAAAGAGACATTTGCATCTGTGGCAAGGTATACTTCCATTAGGACCATACTTGCATTGGCAGTGGTTATGAAATGAAAAATACACTAGATGAATGTCAAGCCAACTTTCTTGAATGGTGTAGTCAAGGATCAAGTGTATGTGGAACAACCACTAGGATTTGAGACACATGACAGGAAGACCCATGTGTGAAAATTTAAGAAGGATTTGTATGGATTTAAACAAGCACCAAGGACATGGTATGACAGGATGGATGGCTTCCTGATGAGCCTAGGATTTACCAAGAGTAAAGCGGATTCCAACATTTACTTCAAGTTTGAAGATGGAAGACCAGTGATGCTCCTGCTATATGTCGATGACTTGCTTCTGACAGGCGAAGAGGAACTCATTAAAGATGCAAGGAGGAGACTTGCTTCAAAGTTAGAGATGAAATTCATAGATATGATTCACTAATTATTAGGCATGGAGGTGTGGCAGAGTGAAAATGGGATCTTCCTTGGTCAAGGAAATTTTGCAGTGGAGATTCTGAAGAGATTCAGAATGTTGGATTGCAAGGAAATAGCCACACCTATGGCATATAACTTGAATCTTCCGAGTGATGCTTCATTCGAGATAATCGATGCCACGATGTATCGTCATATGATTGGATCATTAATGTACTTGATGAATACAAGGCTAGACATATGTTTTGTGGTGAAAATGTTCACTTGATAGCTGCAAAGCATGTACTGAGGTACCTAAAAGGTACAGTGGATTATGGGCCCAAACATGATGTGAATTAGAAGAATAACATACATGGTTATGTTGATTTAGATTGGGCAGGTAGCACCACTGACAGGAAGAGCACCTCGGGTTGTTGCTTCAATTTGGGATATGGCATGGTCTCCTGGTTCAACAGGAAGGAATCATGTGTGGCGCCTAGTATAGTCGAGGTAGAGTATGTTGTCGCTTGCTCGACTAGTTGCAAGGAAGTGTGGCTGCGAAAGCTACTGTATGACTTGTTTGATCTCCAGTTGGATTTGACTTGTATCTTCTACGACAATCAGAGTTGTGAGAAGCTGTCAAAAAACCCTATGTTCCATGACAAGTCAAAGCACATTGAGAACAAGTTCCACTATATCAAGGATATGGTGCAGAGAGGAGTAGTGAAGCTCCAGTACATGGAAACAAACGAGGAGATAGATGATGTGTTTACCAAGCCTCTAGGGAGAGTGATATTCAAGTACTTCATAGAAATACTTGGTATGATCTAGATCGATACCCCTCAAAAGAGGGAGTGATGTGTTCTAGCATCACTAGAGAGATAGGTTGTCTAAGCGTAAAATACTAGCGAATATCGTAGTTTGATCAGACATAATATTTCATGTAGGTTGTCCTTATATGTAATAAGTCGTAGAGAATATCGTATGTTATCCTTGGATGTAATCAGTCCCGATATGATTCTATTCTAGAAATAGTGGATGCATAATATCTCACATGGGAAATGAGATAGGTTGTCCGAGTGGGAAAAATCCTGGTGAATCAGGATGCTCGAACATAATAAATAATGTAGGTTGTCCTTGGATGTAATCAGACTTGGCGAAGCTCTCATGTTATCCTTGGATGTAATCAGTCCCGAGAAAGGTTATTTGAGTGTAAATATGATCCCTGACGTGGTACGCAGGTTACTCAAATGTAAAATGTTGCATGGGTTTTCTGAGTGTAAACAGAGTCCTGGAGTAGTATGTAGGTTAATCAAATGTAATACACCACAAAGGTTATCTAAATAGAAATTATATTGGATGCAGGTTTTTCAGATGTAATAAGTCCTTGAGGTTGACCTAGAACGTAAAATTCCTAATGTACCAGATTGTTTGCTCGTAACCAATCCTTACATGTATATCTATATGTGTGTGTGTTCCCATGTTGAGATGATTAGTTCATGAAGCATGTGAGGTGAACTTAGGTGGTTCTCCTTTACTTTTAGAATGCACACTGACCATGGATTCTCTGTGTGCTTTGTTTTGTTTTGTGCAGGACACAAGAGATGATTTGGATACGGGGAGAAAAAGGTAGAAGACACATTTGATTGTCATGGACATGTAAAGAAGGTCCTGGAAAGTCCCTACAATATGGATTGCTTGAAGATGTGATGAAGACCTGGATAAGAACTAGGCCTACACCCAGCATGAAAAATGGTTGGCTCTGTAGAAAATTCTGATGACATATAGTACCATTTGATGATCGATAATAAGAAGATGAGGGTAGAAGCTATGATGATGACTCTATAACTTTTTGATGATGACTCCACGATGAATACTTGACCATATGTGTTGATGACTTTGGAATAGAGGGAATACCTTCCTAGTTAATAGGGAGAGTTTATGTATTTGTAACTTCAGAAGATATCCTGATGTATATTATCATTGTATGTTGTTGTACCCCCATTGTAGATGTGGTTTCCTCCTTACGAGATGTCTTTATTGTGTCTAGACCTTGAGGTACAACCTCCATTGTAAGTCAAGGAAATAGTCCCCATTGTGACATCATGTAAGGTGTATTTGGAGTCTCTCTAGGAGAATTCGGCCTTGTTAGTGAAACAGATCGACCCAGTCATGTAAAAGTTCAGTGACTTGATTAGTATAAATAGGGAGGTGCCCTCCCTCATTTATACACACCTCGCACTCACTCAAGTTCGCATGAGAGAGAGAGAGAGAGACAATGGAGGAGAGATAGATAGTTGTTGAATACTTTTTATTACTGGGATTGATCATATTATGACACGGTCTTTGTGACTGTACTATTCTGAGGCAGTTTGTGGGGTTTTCTCCTTTATGGTTTCCTCAGTGAAAATATTTTTGTCTTGTGTATCTGTCATATCTTATGCATCTAGTTATACTTGTTATTATTTTAGACAAAGATCCTAATTAAGTTAATAATATCTAGAAAAACTAACACCTCCAAGGATAAGATTTCCAAACTTCGTGCCACACATCACAGTGGCCAAAAGGGTGTACACGCCTTGATATGTACTTTTGTAAGTATATTTAATATGTGAAATGATATTTTTTTTAATTCCTAGAAAAAAGTAAATGATTGCATAATAATTAGTTTGACTAGCCCATGTGTCGGGTTTTTAACATGAGGAGAAATATGATCGACAACACCATTTGAAAAATAAAATTTACAAAGAAAAAAGTGGACCAACTTTGTAATCTGGATGGAGAACGAGGTATCAATAATTGACTATAACTCTTGTTCAGACCTTTTACTACATTGCTCATTCTTTCTTTGGGAAGCTATAATCTTAGGTGGTTTATCACTTTCTTTAGAATTGAACTTAGGCACACTACACCCTCCCAAATATAGAACAGTTTTTTCCAAGTCATACATTTCCTCAATCTGTTCATAACCAATAATAAATTGAATGACACATCAATCCCATCCCTTTGTGGCACCATATGTTTAATAGTAGAATTGGAACGGATTGTATTATTTGAACCACTAGAAACATCACGATGGAGTCAAGGACAAAGGTTGGATATGAAAATATCATACCCTTCAGGTCTAGAGATATAGGTGGTTCCAATGTGTTGGTATGATTTGTGGTTCCAATTCCTTTAGTTGTTCTTTGATTGATTATTTTGGTGGTAACCTCTATTTCTACCCAATATTCTATTATCATGATGGTTTCCTTTTTAAATTCTAATCAAAATAGTGTTTTTTTTAATCACTTATTCCATTCCATCCAATATATGGCAAGGTGTTGCATCAATTCTGTTAGTCCAACCTGATCTCTTCATGTCACAATTTTTCATGGGAATCAAAACCAAGACTTTTATTTTCTTCTAGCTTATCGATTAGCCCTAGGGTAGTAAGGACTAATATTAAAACTCATGATTTGGAAAAAAATCATCAAACCAATGACAATCTTCACTATTTAATTGGTCCCTGGGTTAGAAGTGATTTGTATTGGACATTATAACCTGCAAAGTACATTCTAAAAAAATTAGTTGTTTCTTTAGATGGGCCCACTCAAATGTATGGGGCATTTACCCACTTAGTGTACATGGTCTTCACTAAAATTATCTATTGAAATTATGTTTTGTTTGATGATTAATTTTTTTTGATAAAGTCACTTTCCCAATGCTCAAAAGGATACGCTGGAAGGATTAGGTGGAGCTCATTATACATCCAAATAAAAATGTGTGTTCTTTCCTTCTAGAATCGTTCACGTCCCTTGACCCATTTTAAATAATCTCTTACTAGTTGTAGCCACCAAAGTCCCAAATACAATATATATGTGACATTATAGTGGTGGTTAAATTCCCCCCAAAATTTCCTGTATGGGATTCTACTATCAAATACTCCATATTATATGATGTTACACATTGATGAAAAGTACCATCTTACTAGGATTCCCAACAACTATATATAAAATAGCATAGGCTCTATGAAAAATAATTATATATGTTTCATGTATATAGGGATCCACATTGCTCTAACACATATATGAGCCTCGGAATGAAGTTCTACTATTAAGAAAATTAAGAGAAAGTTCACATGTTGGAAGCATAAGTGGTTGAACCTTCATGGAAACTTGTTATTGGTGAAGTTTTTCCTTTCCTCTCTTCTTGTTCTAAATTTAAAGACTGTAGAAGTGATTAAGTATGAATCCAAAAATGGAGAGGTGGTGTTGGAAGTGTAACTAACTTTCTTAAAATGAGGGATAATTAGTCCACTTTTAACCCCTTAGGTGCACTTGAAATTTAGGTTTTCTACCTCAATTTCCATACCAAGAAACTTGGTTGGGATCACTTCTTGTCAATCTGACCGAGTAGTTGATCTTTGTTTGTCACTAGAATGACATTGACTAATTCCATAAAATTTAGAGAGGGGGGGATCCTTTTATTCTAACACTTTCCTCTTAGTGAAATTGCCCTAAGCAACTCTCAAACTCCTTACCCACATATTCTCCCTCGTTGTAAAATATTTGACATTTCTAAGGTTGACCACATTGCTTTTCAATCAATGCTCTAAATTCCTTGAAATTTTTAAATACATGGTCTTTATGCTTCATGTTGCAATAAATTATTTTCTCTCCAATTGTTTCCTATTTAAAATGAAACACAATGATTCTTTTTAAGCACACACCATTAAGAGGAACTACCCTAAGGATTCCATCAACCATATTAAACTTGACTACCAATTTCATACTTTAGAAATTTATATGTCCAAGTATCTCATGCTCAAATTTTGTTTAGTCTTGCTATGAGTGCAGTCGATCTTAGATCATGTTTAGGGAAATCAACATAGAAATTACATAATGTGTCTTTAGGGTCAATAATACCTTCGACAACAACACAAAATTCATTGTTAATACTATTCACTGCAAACCTATTAAGCTAAACATACAATTTATTGCTAGTATGTGTTAGTTGGGCTACAAAAAAAACATTTGCCACTCAAATATGGAACATAATACACATAAATGAACACACCATACAACATTAAATCCTACCACTATTTGTAAGAATAATTTCATAATATTTTGCAACATATATTTCTTATTCTATAGCCTTATTCAATGAAGAAAAGACAGAAGCATTCTTAGACATATGATGGGCACAACTAGAATCAATTGACCTCTCACTTTTAGAAGTGTGAACATGCAATTCCCAATAAGTGCTATTGGAAAATGTATAGTTATGCTCCTTACCTTTTAAATGTCAATATTCAAGGTCAGTTGGTCATTTAGTCAACACATCACCTTCATGAGATCTGACCTTTTCCTCAAGATAGTTGATCTTCTCTCTACAAGTATTCTAAAATTGTATTTCCTTTCCATAGTATCAATAGGTCTTCTTCTTCTTACCTTTCTCAGTTGATGTTTTATCATCATACTTCTTCTTATTAGTCTAGATGACACAATCCTTATCATGGTAACCTCCATTAAAATTTTACCAATTGCATCCATAAACTGGACCTTCTCTATAGTTATGTCAACCTTTCCCCTTAATAAGATGGGCTTGTTGCTTATTCTTAGGTTTACCCTCATCAAGAAACTTTTCATCTACCCTAATTATCAAGCCAAATAAAGAATAAAAGGTATACTAATTACCATCTTCTTTTATATAATTCCAACTAGTATGAGATCCCAAATAGAATATGTCACAAGTTGTTTTCAAATTGATCAATATTGTTTCTACAAGTTGATCATCTTTCTTTAGAAAACCCTTTCCATATTCACCTAGCGTATGTTGTAACTCCTTCACATGAACCAATTATTGTTCAATCTAATCAAAAGATGGAGGATTAAGATAGACTTGACTATTTCTCAATCTACATGTCCTAACTATTGTCAATATTATCAAATAGATTCTTCAACTTCCTCTTGACTTGATTTGGATAATCTATATCCCCTATGTGAAAGTGAATATTGTTGTAGATGTATGTTTCCATGTTCATCCTTAGGGTTGAAGTCTTCACATATTGCTAAATTACTTTACTCTTTAGTAGCATTTCATATTTAGTACTCACATTCCATATTTGTGGCCATTTAAAAACATGGATTTTTTCTTAGAGCTCATGCAAACGCTGGTCGAATATGCAATTATAAACTTAATTCATTATTATTTATAGATACAATTCAAATAGGATAATGTATACAATTGATATCCTCCAAATACACTTGTAGAAATCATTCTAGATCTCAAACCACTTCCTCTAATACCATGTCATAAATCTAGGGATTGCATAAGTGATTAACTATGCATTTCAACAAAGAGAGGTGGTGTCAAAAGACACCATTATAACACATAATCACAATTAAGAATGGATCAACATGTGGAATGAATGAATGATAGGATGATCGATAAATTTATCTATATATGCAAAAAGTTGTAACTAACTTTCTTAAAATGAGGGAGACATCATTCACTTTGATGACATAAGTTGTGCTTTACATCTAGGTTTTATGACTTGATGTAAGCACTAGTTGATTTGGTTGGGAATACTTCTAGATAGCCCCATTTACTATTTGGACACTTAGCGAACCTTTTACTACCACCTATATGACACACTTTAACTCCATAAGCTCCATATTTTGGAATATATTTACGTTCTAACATTTCTTCTATACCTTTCTTCTATACGTTCCAACATTTTTTCTAGTTGACGTAGAAATAAGTTAGCTGTTGAGTGCATGAAACTGGGACATAGTCTTTAGAGCTTGGCATCTAATTATGAAGGCTCATTTAAGGGGAAACCTGTAATCTTGAGAATTTGGAATCTCTTTCCCAAGTTTTTCCTTTAAAATACATCATTAGCCAATATTAGGAAACCAATTCCCACACAATCCCCATGCAAGGGACAACCTTCATGAGGGAATAGTTAATGTCCACGTCAAAGGTAAGAATCAAGTCCACTTACCAAATCAACATAATGGCTCAAAAATATTACATGTATGGGATTGAATTGACAATAGTCTTGAATACAAATCAAATAGGCTTGATGAATTAGAGCACTGACACAACAACATTAAGAAATTCGATCTCTAATTAGAATAAATATACTTTGTTTTTTGGTGGGGCTTCGAAATGAAATTCTTATCTAACTAGGGCCTAGGATACTTTTCTTGTACCCATAAGGTAACATAATATATAAATTATCATGGGGAGAATAAAACAAGTAGTTATTTTCCACTAAGGTATTATCTTTCTCCAAACATTCAGTAGGGACAAGTATTATGTATCATAAACTCTCTTGAATTTGTCTCAACCCTCCATATGGAATACAATAAAAATTGGGGAAATATTGCAGAGCATGGAAATAACTATAAGTGCCTATCTATCAACACTACTTCCCATTCTCAATTATTTTTACATTATAACGACTACATTGATGATGTTATTGTTGCATAGGCCCCACATTCTCAAGGAGTAGTAAACGTATTTGTTACTCTTTCTTAGCCATCAATTTGGGATGGTTAAGAAATGTGTGCTGATTTTGCATTTCAAAAAGATAATTTTTATGTCCAATGATTATGGACACTTAATAGAGTTGTTATGTAATCAAGTCATAATGAGAGGTTTTCCCTAAGCACCTCTATCCTTGAGGAGACACCTTGTACATAAGATCTAAAAATGGGCTTAAATTCAATAGAAGAGAACCAAGCTAATGAGTTGTATTGGGATAATTAGTTTGGGTCCTTATATTGGAAACATCCTTTTGGAACACAAGGTCGAGACTTGATTGCAAGAAATATTAACTTCATTTTGTTGGGCACCCTATATACTCATTAATTATTTAACAAGAAGAGTATTCAATATTTAATTTTCAACCCAAGGAAGTCTATTATTTCAAAGGAAATTAGCAAAGTATATGCATAGACATATTCAGTAGTTGATAAGTAAAATGAAAGTCACTCAGTTCTAATTACTGCTCATCCAAATCAACTCCCTGTACAAAATCAAAGTGACATTACCCATCTAGGAATTGAAAAAGAACTTCTAATTCCTATCATACTAATCTGAAGGTTTATGATCTAAAGAGAAATCCACCTAGAATTACTTTTGCAGAAAATGAAAGTATAATTTACCAAATCATAAAGATCTCTACTCATTAACCAACAACAAATTCATCAAATCAAAGGACTTATCTAATCAAACAAAATCTAGAAATATAAATAGAACACACACACAGGGGCTGAGAAGGTCTGTAACAGCTACTACACACTTCTGCATAAAAGGAATTATTAACTACACAGTCGATTGTAACACCAAATCACCTACACCAAACCAAAGGAAAACCAACAAATGCAATCATTAAACAAATGTAGTTGCAGCTAACCATGAAAATACATCAAACTGAAATTCCACTCTTAAACAGAAATAAAATACTAAAGCAGCTAAACTACCAGCAACTATGTTAGAAGGCAGGCCCTGGCCTTCAAACAGAGATGATGTTGAAAGCTCACAAAGGCTGGAACATATGAATAATGAGAATTGTCACTCCTTTATTAATATGATAAAAATTGCAGTTACAGCTACAGACACTCTGCTGTGTCGCTTTCAATCTGAGAATGAACCAAACCCTTGGCTCTCCCTTCTTGTGCATACTTATATAAGAACAAGGCTATTATGTTACATCAATTTCAGGAAGCCATGAAGATATTTGATCTTCAGGCTGTTGAATCATCAAGACAGTTACAGCTAACACACCTTGCATAAAATTAGCTCAGGAATAAATAAGCTTTTACTTCAACTTGTTTCACGAACTGACATGCCCAACAACTTGCAGAAGATTCTCGAGGAGTTTCAGCCGCAACCGTGCAAGCATATCTGAGATTCCTTCTGCATTTAAGGTTGACCACGTCGTTTGAGAAGGTAGTTGATGCCAAGTGGGACTAACTTCAAGATATGACGAGTTGTTGTAGCTGTGCCACCTGGATATGACAAGTTGTTGCAGTTGTGCCACATATGATTCTAAATCTTTCTTTCAAAGCATGAACATATCAGCACAACGAAAGGTAAAATTCATAACTATAAGTAAAACCAAGCACAAAATGAAATATTAGATAATGATTTATTCCTGATATATTTATGCTTGTTTGTATGAGAAGGATAAGGATCCAGTTGTAAAATGGGGACAAAAATAGGGGAAAATGATGGAACAAAGTATGGAAAAAAGGGGTAAATTCAGGACCCAACATCTCCCCCCAGCTATCTGATTGCATGTCCTCATGCAACAATTTGATCTAGTCTGAGTCTGAATCAGACTCAAGACTCCTCCTGTTAAAATTCATGAGGTTGAATGAAGGTCCTGGTACCTCTTCTAGTTGCAAAAACCCATTACTCATGATCAAAGTACCCTAGCAATATCTCTCATCTTTCTTGGTCATCCTGTAGATTCCCTTGTAGTTTCTTTTTGGACACCAAATAAGTGGAAATTTGAACCTCAAACGCAACCAGTTTAGGCCACAAGACTCCATGCATTTAACATAGCGAAGTACTCTAGACAGGGCATATTTAAAATTTTCAAAACAAAACCAATCTTTTGTTCTTATGTCTACAAGGGAAAGGTCCCATCTTTGATTGCTTCCTTGCAAATCAATGTCCTGTTGCCAAGATATCATATCAACACAGGTAGATATAACCTTCTATTGAAATAAATCCAATTGATTGACTTTATCTATAAATGTAAGGTTTCTCTTATGCCTAGCAATCAAAAAGAGAGGAGATCTAGGTTCTCCAGGAATCCACGGGGTGGAGTTATCCTCATTTATCGGAATAGTATGTGAGGCACTTAACCAACGCACATTATTATTAAAAAAATAAGTAAATGACCTTAAATGAATATCCCCAATATGGGGAACTGGGTTAGCTTCAGTTTCCATCATGCATGCCCTATCATGCAAATACAATTCACACAACAAATTCTACTCAAAGAATTCACTCTGGGTGAAAGTTTCCAAAAATTGAGGTGTTACAATATACCAGGGTCTTCCTTCCTTCAAAGCCTTAATCTGGAACATAATCATCTGTTCAAATAGGAATATAGGGTAGGATGGGGAGGGGGCTCTACAAATTAATAAATCATGAGTCAAAGTCAGCATCTACTCCTTATTCTTCTCCATAGACCCATATTTCTTTAACTCTTTTAACGTCTCCCACATCTCTTCCCATCAAATCTTCTGAAAGAAGATCTCTTCAGCCCATTGCTCCCTTAATTCTTGAATAACCTTTTTATGCTCTGTAAGGGACATAATACCTTTATCAAATTGGCTTGCATGGTGCTTCCATCTACTTGCTTCAATATTTAAAATTGTTACCTCTTCTATCTCCTGAATTTATGCAGCCTACACCTGTGTTGTTGCTTCTTGTGTTTCAACATCTAGAATATGGTCCATTGCTTCCTGTTCCTCAATATGAACTGCTACTTCCTGCATTTCAATAGTTTTAGCCTCAGTTTGAACTACCATTTCATGTGTTTCAGCAGTTTCAGCTTCAGTCTAAACTGCCATTTCATGTGCTTCAGTAGTTTCAATCTGGACTATTATTTCAACAAATATTTTCAGAAGCACTGGCTCTTGTGTGA
Source organism: Pseudotsuga menziesii (assembly GCA_001517045.1). Taxonomy (NCBI): domain Eukaryota; kingdom Viridiplantae; phylum Streptophyta; class Pinopsida; order Pinales; family Pinaceae; genus Pseudotsuga; species Pseudotsuga menziesii. Next base: position 234,788 of record LPNX010250407.1, read on the forward strand.
AACTGTCTGATTCTTTCAATTCCGTCATATCAGTTTCAACACCCAACTTTTAAGACACTGGTTCTCGTGTAGCAGTGTCATATTCTATTTCCATATTTTCAGGCTGTTGGACTTATTCCTACACAATATTTGTACCCCCCAATTTCTTCTCCTGCACAGTCTGCACTTTCATAATCTCTATGTCACCTGATTGTTGCTCTTGGTCTGGAAGTCAATTAAATTCCCCAGAACTTCTCCCAAAAGGAATAAATTCAGTATTTTCTAAGGATTGAGGTTGCAATGCCTCATCTACCTGTAACTCCTTCTCAGGAAACAAATTTTCTTCCAACCTTATTTCTTTTGTTGGTTCCTCATTCCGTGTCTTGTTTCCTCCTTGGCATGAATGTGCCAACCTCCAAGCTGCTATTTCCATTTTATCAACTTTATATCCTACCAATTTGTATAGGACTCCACATTTAGGAAATATAATCTCTTCTTTTTCCTGGCTGGAAGTTGGATCTTCAAACTGAATAATAGCTTCAACTAAAGTGTCTAGCCCTCGTGCTGCTTGATTTTTGCTTTCCTCCTTCCACCTTTCTAGTCCCTCCCTAAGTGCTCGAGCATCTTCCTTCAGCAAGTCATTTTCATATTGCAACATTTATAACTGGTGTTGCATAGGTTATAGGGTATAAGTAGCCACCATAGGTGAATTTCCCACTAGTTCTTGTGTTTTAGTGGGTTCCCTAGGTGTTAAAATGGGAATTTCAATTGCTTCCCTTTTTGCTGCCCAGGAAGCATTGGTTCTTCTTCTTCTGGTTCCAGCAGGTTCTTGTGTATTAGTGGCATCTACTAGTGAATTACCCGCTAGTTCTTGTGTTTTAGTGGGTAATGTGGAAATTTCAGTACTTACCATTTCTATTGTCCAGGAATCCCTAGGTCTTCATTTTCTAGATGATTCTCCCTGTTTCTCAGCAGTTTCTTGTGTGGCAGTGGCATCCATCGATAAAATACCCACTAGTTCTTGTGTTTCAGTGGGGAAAAGGGGGATCTCAATTCTTACCACTTTTGTTTTCCAGGAATCCCTAGTTCTCCTCTTCTTGGATGATTCTCCCCCAACACCTGATCTTTTCCTCTTCTTGTTTGGTGTGAGAAGGGTAGAGACTTCTCCAATTCTTGCTAAAGGTACCTCCTGCTCAATTATAGTTCCTTTTATTTTTGAGGAGTTTTTGGTCTCGACCACCCAAGGTGTTATTTCTTCAATTTCCACAGCCACTCCTTCTTCTCCTGCTGCATTCGCAGCTCAAGCTTATGTTGCCACTACTTGTGCAACTATTCATCTTTTTATTTATTATGCTATTGCTTCTTCATTTCTTATGTTTATCCAACATTTCCCTCCATAGGGATACCTTCTGCTGCAACTCCCTTAAGTTGTCCTCTTGTTCATATTCAACCTGTTCCAATTCTTCATCCCTTGCCCCAACTAAATTTGAGGAGCTATATTCGATGTCTCTATCTCCATTGTGTGCTACTGCAGGTTCCTGATGCACCGCAGCTCCAACAAATTGTTCCCATGTTAAAAAAATTTGTTCCAAACGTCTTTGCACCAGTAACTTAATCAACCCATGATTTGTGAGAGACAACAGTGGTTGTCTGGATTTCTTAGCATAATGTTCCATGTTTTGTAAGGTTTGTGATAGATAAAATTGCATATTGATAAGTCTGTGATGTCGTAAGTGAGACAGTAAGACAAAGTCATAAATGTAAACAACCTTATATCTCCCCTCACAGGTGATGTACCTTTTCAAGAAGATCACAACTTGGTCCCATGGTTTGGGCAATGTCTCCAGTGCCACTCCTCTAGCCATTCTCTGCACTTGCTCCCCTGGTGCTAAAAATTATTTCGCTGATCTCAAATTGTGTCGCTTCCTGAAAAACCGATGTTCTCCAGTCTAAGGCAGTCATGTGACCTTTTCTACGGCTCGTTCTGATGCACCTATCCTTAATCCTCTTATTTCTAAGTATAGTCCATTTAGGTTCATATAAAACTGGAGTGTTGTTTCCTCATGAAATTTGTTCAATCTCTGGAAATAACCAATCCAGCCAGCTTCCCAAAAAATGTCATAGACCTCTCTATTTGCAGATAAAGCGTCTACATTGGTAGGTTCATACCTCATTGGAGTACCCATAATTCTCTTCACTGGATATGATAGATAGGTATAGTAACTAATAGAATCAATCGTTCAAGTTGCAACAGTTGGATATAGTAAAAAATAGCAGTGTTTCGTATGGGTGTTCTGAATTTCTTGGCAAAATTAGGAACAGGATGTGTTGCAAATTATTGGAGATAGGGTGAAAAAATATTTGAAAGTACAGGCATGATGATTTTAAAGGAAATGTTAACTAATTATGGAGTATGGTCAGGATTCGAAAAGGTATAATCATTATTACATCATTAAATACTTGATTATACTTACAATCAGAATCCATAGCTGATCATTGTTACTCGAGCCGTCAATTCCCCGGTACGATCCGAAATTTTGATGTCAAATAATCCTAACGGCGATGATTTCACATACGCAATTAAGGATAAATATGTCTCCAATCATTAATTAGGAGGAGCATGTTCGTGACAGCATTGATTTCCTGAATGCACAGACGTAGTGTAAAATATCTCATCATGAAACATTGAGATTCAATTGGAAATTAACCCCACATGGTTAATTTTCGTGATATTTTCAACAACAATACCAGTAGAAAGTTGGTGGAAAAATAGCAGAGTTGCAGCACATAATGGTTAAAGAAAGCGGAAAAATTAGTGATGTTGCAATGGAGTTTGGCCAAAAATAGTGGAAAAATTAACAGTGTTGCAGTGCAGATCAGCCAAAATTGGTGGAAATATTAGCGGTGTTGCAGCAGAATTTAGCCAAAAGCGGTGGAAAATTAGCGTTCTTGCTGTGGAATTTGGCCAAAACAACAAAAAAATTAGCTGTGTTGCATCAGAATTTTTCCAAAAACGATAGAAAAATTAGTGGTGTTGCAACGAAATTTGGCCAAAACGACAAAAATTAGCGACGTTGCAGCCAAAATAGGCCAAAAACAACAAAAACATTAGCGGTGTTGCAGCGGAATTGGCCAAACATGGCGGAAAAATTAGTTGTGTTGTAGCGGAATTTGGCCAAAAATAGCGGAGTTGCGGCAGGTAAAGATTAAGCATTTTAACAAGATTTTCATTTAAAAAAAAATTGACAAGGATCAGCAAGAATAAATTTCCCATCAAAGATATGCAATTATTATCCATACACTCTTTTCAAGGAGTCGTATCAATGAAGAAGGATCGCCCATGGTTTTGTAATTGCTTGGCCCGTCGCAACTGCTTTTCTTGCCTAAACCTTCTCACAAATACTTGTTCATGATTCTCAAAAAAACACACTCGATCATACTGAAAAGAAAATAAAAGTACATATCGAAAATTAAACTATTTATTTATATATGGATTTTGTGCAATTTGCAGCAAACTTAAAAATTTTAAGAAACAGGGGAAGAACCCTGCTCCTGTACCAGTTGATAGTCTAGATTAGCTACGACTTGTGAAATAAATGCATCCTTTGAGATCAATTTATGATAAATCTGTAATCGGTGACCATTGGAAAACAAAGGTGTATGATTTACATCAATGGTGATCAACCAAACAATCCCATTGTCAAATACCTGATCTATTCTATAAGGTCCTAGCCATCTCGTGTGTAGATTTCCTTTAAAGTCCTTTTTAAACCGTGAATCATACAATATATACCAATCTCCGTCACATAAAATATTCTTCTTGATAAATCTAGCATGCCATTTGGAGCGATGTTGTTGAATTGAAGCTGTATGATGTACATCATCGGTGCGCTTTTCATCAAGGTCATTCAGTTGATTCAGCCTGTTTTTTTGAGCCTATGTTAAATCCAGGTTTTCCTCCATGGCTGTTCTCAGAGTTTTAATTTCAAATTCAATATGAAAAACAACACTCTTACCATACACTAGTTCATATGGGGAGAATATTGTAGTGTTGCGGCATGTTGTATGATAGGCCCATAATGCTTCTGGAATCCTATTAGCCCAATTCTTGCAATGACTCTTCATTGTTTTTGTGAGGATTGAAGCAATCACCTTGTTTTTGCTTTCAACCTGTCCATTGGCCTGTGGATGATATGGAGAGGTGACTCGGTGCTGAATGCAATACTTATGAAACATGGCCTCCATTTTTCGGGTCATAAAATGTGGTCCTCCTTCTGTCACAATTTCCTTGGGTACTCCAAAGCAGGTGAATATCTCTGCATATAAAAAGTATATTACAGCATGATCATTGCCCTTTACCAAGGCCACAACTTCTACCCACTTGGTCATATAATCAGTGCAAACCAGAATGTAAACTTTCAGTCTTGATGGAGGGTTGATAGTCCCTACAAAATCTAGGGCCCATCTATCAAAGGGTTCAACCACCAACCGTGGGTGAAGTGGCATCTCATCTAATCTATTTGGCTAGCTCGTTCTCTAGAAATTGTCACAGGCATGAACATACTTTCTTTCATCCTGAAATATAGTTGGCCAAAAATAGCCCATCCTCAATGCTTTATGGTCTGTCCTTTTATTGGCAAAATGCCCCCCCGAGGCTCATCATGGCAAGCTTTCAAAATACTATGGATTTGATCCTCTCTCACACCGCCAGATTTCCAAATCAGGTCATGTGTAAAAGAGTTGGCCTTCGATCCAGTAGTACCTCGCACTTTGTCGTATAATTCTCTTATTTTCTCATTTGGATAAGAGCGATGGAAGTCTACCTGCAACCAAGTAATTGGAAATGTTAGCCTGCCATGGGGAAAAGGATGATACTGCAAATAAATTTTCATCAGGGAAATAATCTTTGACTGGCGTATCATCATCATTATTAGTCAGCCGAGATAGAATATACGAAACTACATTCTCCTTGCTTGGTCTGTCAACAATAGTGATGTCAAATTCCTATGGTAAAAACAACCACCTAGTCACTCTAGCATTAGTAATGGGTTTGTTCATCAAATATCTAATAGCTGAGTGGTCAGTATGTACAAATGTAGAGTATCCATTAATGTAATGTCTAAATTTATTGATGTAATAAATGATAGAAAGGAATTCCTTCTCTGTTACTATGTAGTTCAGTTCAGCGGGAGACATATTCTTACTAACGTAATAGATAGCATATGGGATGTGACCTTCCTGTTGTCCTAGAATTGCTCCAATAGCTGTGTCTGAAGCGTTGGAGGAAATATGAAAAGGTAGGGCGTAATTAAGGCCTCTCAAGATGGGTGTTGTAGATATCCTCTTCTTTAGTTCTGAAAATGTTGTCTGACATGCATCTATCCACACAAATTGAGCATCTTTCATTAGTAAAGTAATAACCAGCATGACCAAGAAAATTTCTTACCTCTTTCTGTGACCTAAGGATAGGAATATTTGAAATTACCTTTATATTGGCTGGATCTACCTAAATACCTATAGCAGAGATAAAATGTCCCAGAACCACACCTTCTCTCATCATCATGTGGAGTTTTTCGGGGCTTAGAGATAGGTGTGTCTGTTCACAGTGTTTCAGAACTTTTTCCAAGTTCTCAAGTGCTTCATCAAAATTGTCTCCATAAGGAGTGAAGTCATCCATGAATACTTCCATACAATCGTTCACCATTTCATAAAATATTCCAGTTAAAGCTCGCTGAAATGTGGTCGGCGCATTACCCAAAGGGAAGCACCATTTATGCAAAGGTGCCCCAAGGACAGGTGTACGTGGTTTTATCCTGGTCTTTAGGGGCAATCTAGATTTGGTTGTACCTATTGAAACCATCCAGGACAGAAAAGAATTGTTTTCCATACAGGGTGTCTAGAACTTGATCAATGAAAGGAAAAGGGAAATGGTCCTTCTGTGTTTCTTTTTTAAGTTCTCTGTAATCCACAAATACCTGCCACTTCCCATTCTTTTTACGTACGATCAAAAGTGGGGAAACCCACTCACTGTCTAAAATCGGGTAAATAAATCCTGCCTCTAGAAGTTTTTGGATTTCCTCCTTTAAAATATCTCTCATGTTAGGGTTGATTCTGCGTTGGGGTTGTCGTACGAGATTTGAATCATTTTAATGTAAATATGGTGGGTGCACAGTGCTGAGGTAATTCCCATCATATCTATGTACTACCATGAAAAATCCCCCTTATGTTGTTTTAGTAGTGTAACAAGGAATTCCAGTTCGTCGGCTTTGATATTAGTGTTGATGTTCAATGTTTTCCCTGATTCAACTTCTACCAGAACACTCTTGGAATTATCAATTACTGGAATCAATTCAGTATTACTAACTAAGGATTCTTCTATGAGTTCTTCATGTTCTTGTTCTTTTAGTGTGCTATCCAGGATCTAATATGCTCTTTTAGTGATAGACATAGGCTCACTAATGAAATTACAGATGGTATCATCTTCAGTTTTTGTCTTAAAGGTCAAGGCTCTCCCAATTGTTAATAAAGGTTGAATATCCTATTCTTCCTCTAAATTCATCCACAAAAGAGTTTCCGCGTCTATGCTCAGTTTAGATAGAGGATATAAATTCATATTTTTAATGGCACTTCCATTAGAACTTGTCATGGAGCCTGATCTACAGCTGATGTATGCGTTTGTTGTAGCCAACCGTGGTCTTCCCAAGATCAATGGGTGTCCCCCCAGCTGTAACTTAGGCTATAAAACAACAAAGTCTGCATGGTACTCCCATGAATCAATGGATACTACAACGTCATCCACAACTCCTAGTTTAATGGTACATCTGTCAGCCATCTCTAGGATAGTTTGGGTAGGCATGATGATTAGCAAGTCCTCATTGTTTTAAGGTCTCAATAGTCATAACATTTATTGGTGTGCCTAATTCAACCAAACCATTAGAGATTTGAATATTCCCAATACATACTGTGTCATTAGGGTTACCTAGATCATCGTATTAGGCCAATGGGAATTTTCCCATTATTAGTTCAGATAACTATCCTACCACATGCATTGTAGGGGGGTCTCTTGGTTTCCTTCCTGGTTTTTTTACAATCAGGTCTCTAATTTTTTTGGCATAAATAGGTATGTCTTGTAGGGCTTGTAATAGTGGAATTCTTACATAAATATTTTTCAACTCTCCTAGGAGGTTGAAACTAGGTTGTTCCACGGCCATTTGTAAGGTTAATTGTACAGGATACAGTGGTTCTTTCTAAGACTGTGTAAATTGTGTTTTTGTGCATGTCTCTGCAAGTGTTTCAGCTTTTGTTTCGTCATCTATTTCAAACGGCGTTTCAGCTGGTGTTTCAACTAGTGTTTCAGTTGGCGTTTCAGCTGGTGTTTCAACTAGTGTTTCAGTTGGTGTTTCAGCTGGTGTTTTGATGTCCTCAATGATGGGGATCTCTAAATTGAATGAATTTCCAAATGGTGGATTCATTCCTTCATCATTCACAGAGGATGGAACATCCTCAATGAATATGGGTTCCACTACCCTTCCCGATCGTAGATGTAAATTATTGCAAGGGAGAGGAGAAATTGAATAAGATTGCATGGTAGAAATTTCAAATTGTTGCACTACCTTATTGTTGGGTTGGGGTTAGGTTGAGCAATAAATTGAGGACAGAGCGATGCACCCATTGGTGTAGCGTTATTTGGGAGTTCTAGCTAAGGCTTTTGATACTGCGGATAGGATGGTTGGTTATGTGGAAACTGGTTATGAGGAAACTAGTTTCCTAGATATGAATTCCTCCATCCTGGAGACCAAGGAGCTTGTTGGTTTTGGCTGTGGTGCCCATGAAGTCCATGGGTTCAGATATGGTGCCGCAGGTTGCGAAGGTTGGCACAATTGTGTGTTAGGATATAAGTATGGTGGAGGAAATTGATTATTTGAAATTCCAAGAATTGAAAGGAGTAGCCTCAGAATGCATACCTAGACCCGTGGTGTCCATGGCTTCTTCTAGGAAATGAAAAAGGCATGTTCCGTGTGTAGATGAGTGTTGAAAACCTGCACAGAAAGATCTGTTGGAGTATCGGGTACCTCCACATGGTATAGCCGCCACACCTTTGGGAATATAAAACAAGTGTTTTAACCACCACTCCTGGTGATAGGGCCTTGTGTTGGGTTTCAAATGTTCACCAACATCTGTAGGTTTTGGTGTAATGGAAAACCTTACATGGTATCAAAGCAAAGGTCTCAGGTTCAATTCCCCCAAGCTACACCGGAGGCGGGGTGTTGGAGTATCGGGTACCTCCACATGGTATAACCGCCACACCTCTGGGAATATAAAACAAGTGGTTTAACCGCCACTATTGGTGATAGGGCCTTGTGATGGGTTTCAAATGTTCACCAACATCTGTAGGTTTTGGTGTAATGGCAAACCTTTCAAGATCTAGCTAGCAAGAGAGAACACGCAGCTTTCAAAACAGAAAAATAATGAAAAACAGAGAGAAGGAATGAATAATTATGTACTGATGTGTGTAAAAGATTACAATACATAATAGCTATCCTGATTAGCAGGAAAAAAAAAGAAACGTGCCATAGTGGTGGTCTGAAGAGAACTGATGCATGCCATCAGTTATAGAGTGAACTGACACCAAGGTTTTCAGTTACAGAGGAAACTGAGCCGGCATGGGTCTCCAACACCCCCCCTGAACACTACTATGGGGTAATAAAGAAAGGACCCCGACAACTAAGTCCATAATAGGTCACCAAAAAACAATGCAACTAATGAACATTGAAATAAAATGAGGAAAGAGGGAAAACCTCATGGGAAAACCCCCCCCTCAAGATACAATGTAGCAAAAGAAGAAAAAGACAGTTTCTAGGAAACTGTGTCTTTCACTCCAAGACGATCGTGCAGAGAGTGGAACTTCTGCGCAGTGAAGGTCTTGGTGAGGATATCAATAGTCTGTTCAGCTGAAGGATAGAACTGCAAGTCGATGATCTGCTCGTGCACCAAATCTTTGATATAGTGCATGTGGATCTCTATGTGCTTCGTCCGCTGCCTCTGTACTGGATCTCTGCAAAAATTTAGAGTGCTCTGGTTGTCACACCAGATGACAGTAGGCCGGTGGAACTGGATGCCCAACTCAATGAGAAAATGTTGTAGCCACAAAGCCTAAACGATTATGTTGACTACCCCTATGTATTCGGCCTCGGATGAAGATAGAGAAATAGCAGCTTGCTTCTTACTCGACCAACAAATTGGCCCTGAACCTAGAATGAGTGAGTACCCAGATGCAGACTTGCGATCAATGCTATTTCCAGCCTAGTCAAAATCAATGAATGCTATTAGATCCAATGCAGAATCTGCTACATAGCGAATCCCAAAGGTGATGGTGCCATGTACATATAAATGGATCTGCTTGGCAGCCTTCCAATGTAGCTCATGTGGCTCCTGCGTGAACTGAGAGACTGCCCCAACTACATACAAGAGGTCTAGTCGAGAGTGTGTAAGATACAACAAGCTCCCCACTAATTTTCAGTATAGAGTGTTGTCAACCAATGGAGTGTTCCTGCCATCCTCAAGTTTGACCCCAGAGAAGAAAGGAGTCGATGTAGACTTGCAGTCTATCATATGGAATCGCTCTAGAAGATCTCGAGCATACTTGGCCTAAGATAGTTTGATGCCTGAGGCATTGTGGCTGATTTCAAGACCAAGGAAGAAATGTAATGGACCCATGTCCGTCATCAAAAACTTGTCATGCAGAATCCTCTTGACTGCAGCAAGTGCTGAAGTCGAGCTGCTAGTGATCAAAAAATTATCCACATATGAAACTAGTAGCAGAAGTGAGTCAGTTGTCCTAAGCATGTATACATTTGGATCTAACTTACACCATACAAAGTTTTGGGACAATAGGTAGGAGTCCATCTTGGCATACCATGCTCTCGGGGCTTGCTTAAGGTCATAGAGAGACTCCTTCAATATGCAAACCAAGCATGAATCTTGTATGAAGCCTTGTGGATGCTCCATGTAGATCTCGTCAGAGAGATCATCATGAAGAAATGCATTCTTCACATCCATCTAATGGACTTCCCACCTCCTGGATGCAGCAATGGCAAGTGCCAATCGAATGGAATCCATCTTTTCTACTGGAGCAAAGGTCTCATAATAGTCTAACCCATGAACCTGCTGAAAACCTTTGGCAACTAGCTTGGCTTTGTATCTGTTGATCTGTCCATCTATTTCCTTCTTGGTCCTGTAGACCCATCTACATCTGACAAGCTTCCTGTCTGAAGGAAGTGGCACTAGATCCCAAGTTTGGTTCTCAAGGAGAGAGTTGTACTCATACTGCATAGCAACTTCCCAGAGGGGATTCCTTGCAGCCTCTGCATAGGCTTGTGGGTATGAAGAGAGAACCATGTAACAATGCATGGGAATCACTGGTTCGGTAGCTGTGGGTGCATGAGAAGGCTCCTCAAACTGGGGCTACATCCTCTGATCCACTAGGTCCCCCACAAGGTCACCTGCATCCTGTGGAGTTGTCTGTGCATATATCTCTCTTAGGTTTCTTGTTCTCTCAGGGGAGAAACGAGGCAGATCAACATATTCATGCTCATGTTATCCGTCAGATTCGGAACTCAAATATGAATCATGATATGAATGAGTGGACTCATCATCATGGATGTGTGGTGTAGGTAGAGGAACAAAAGTCTCTGCATGTGACCCCAATGGTGCATGCAAGGTGTTTTCCTCAAACTGGACACTTCGCTCAATAAAGAGCTTGTCTATAGAGGGATCAATCAACCTGTAAACCTTCACATCATCGGAATATCCCATGAATATGCATGCAGTGCTCTGAGGATCTAATGCTTTCCTCTTTTTAGAGGGTATGTGGGCCCATCCACATGATCCAAGTATTCAGAAGTGGGTGACTTCCGATTTGCAACCGCTCCATGCCTAAAAAGGAGTCATGTCCTTGACAGATCTATGAGGATATCTATTATGTATGTATTTGGCATAGTTAAGTGCCTCAGCCCATAGTTTAGAAGGAAGATACCTTGCATGCAACATGCAAGAGGCCATCTTTTTGAGGGATCTATTCTTCTGCTCAGCCACTCCGTTCTACTGTGGAGTGTATGGTATTGTATGTTGCAACTATATACCGGCCTCTGAACAAAGATTTTGAACATTCCTATTCACATATTCCCCCCCATTGTATATACAGAGGATTTTAATCTTTCTCGTGGACTGATTCTCTACAAGTGCTTTGAAGTCTTTGAGATGCTCAAAAACTTCGGATTTCTGCATGAGAAAATACACCCAAGTATATCGTGAGAAATCATTAAGAAATGTAAGAACATACCTCACCTTGTTGATGGATAGATGAGGAAAGGGTCCCATCAAATCACTATGGATGAGCTCTAAGGGAGAGGAGGCCCTCTTAGNCCCTTATTATAGAGTTGTTGCATGTATCTAAAATTAAGGTGACCAAATCTTTCATGCCATAACCTACTACTATCATCAGCATGCATAAGTAACAAGGCAAAATCTGGTTCAATGAATTCAGAAAATGTGTAAAGCCTGGATCTGTGATTTACCTCACCAATGGAAACTTTAGAGTTGCTTTGTATGTCGAAGATATTCACAGCATCAGGAGTGGATTCAACTCTCTTTCCAGTGCTAGAATGTGTAATCTAATAGACGGAGAGAAGATTCACCGAGAGTTTTGGAACATGTAGCACATCCTCAAAGCTACCATGATTGAGTTCAATTCTTCCCTTGCCAGTGATATCAACAGGAGAATCATCCCCCATGAGTATAGGAGTACCTTTGCATGCATCCAATGAAGAGAAGGATTCCTTGGTGGTAGCCATGTGGCGGGATGCACTTGAATCTACAATCCATGCATAGCGAGATAAATTAATGGCAATCAAAGCATGGCTAGAGTTACCATTCCCAGGAGCATGGTCTTTAGGCTTCTTCTTGGAGACCTCTGGAATGTGATCCCCAACGTTGTGCTTCTGAAGTATCTGGGCCATATGATCTATCTGCTTCTTCATGCATGAGGATTCTAGATGGAATCCTTTCTGGCAGTATGTGCATTTCTCCATTTTCTTCCATTTTTCACCTTTGGATCCGGAGGAATCATTGAATGGTTTTGTGTTCCCTTCCTTCTTTGGATTTGCATGTGCCTTTCCTTTATCTTTGGATTTAAATCTCTATTTTGGGTTATGACTGCCATCATGCATAGCAAGAGCATGTGCCTTGGAGCCCTTGATTTTTCCCATATTGATGAGCTTGTCTTGTTCCTAAGACAAAGATTCAATAAAAGCATCAAGAGTGGGCATGGTCCAGTTCTTTCCAGAGGTGAGCCTCACTGAATGAAACGTGGAGACAAATACAGAGTATTTTGGTCCAATCTTGGAGGGGATGGATAGAACCATCAGTTTTTCCTCCTTATATTTATCAACCCCGCAACCCTTTAGTTGCAGCAGCAAATCCTTGTATCTTGTGAAGAAATTTTGTATATTGTCGAAGCTTCGTGGATCCAAATAGAGCAACTCCACTTTGAGCATGTGGCCTTTCATCTCATCTCTCTTGCCAAAGAGTCCTTTCATGGTGGTCCAAACTTCATTGGGATTTTTGCAAGAAGAAATATGGAAAAGCAGCTCAGGGGAGATGTGCATGCAGAGGGCTCCGTAGGCCTCATCCATCCGATTGAGGTATTTGGAATTTTCTATGGCTGTTGTAGGCTCACCTTCTGTGGCCATAGCAATCCTATACAATCCTCTACTTTGAATAAATATATCCATCTTTGCTTCCCATGCAAAATAATTGTATGGTGTGAGAATAGCTTCCTTTGGAAATTCCATTCTTCCAATGATTTTTGATCTTTTGTACTTGCAAATAAAAAATGCTGGTGCATCTTTGTCCTAGAAGCAGAGCTATGATACCATGTAGATGAGTGTTGAACACCTGCATAGAAAGATCTAGCTAGCAAGAGAGAACACACAGCTTGCAAAATAGAAAAATAATGAAAAACAAAGAGAAGGAATGAATAATTCTGTACTGATGTGTGTAAAAGATTACAATACATAATAGCTATCATGATTAGCAGAAAAAAAGAAACATGCCATAGTGGTGGTATGAAGAGAAACGATGCATGCCATCAGTTACGGAGTGAACTAACACCAAGGATGTCAGTTACAGAGGAAACTGAGCCTGCATGGATCTCCAACACCGTGTCTACAGTGGATGCTTGAAATACTGTTTCTCCTTCGGAAGTGAGGGACAATATTTGGTATCATGCTCTAATTCACACATCCCACACAACTCTACCTTATCAAGTGGACATTCTTTCAGCGGATGCTTCTTCCTGCACTTAGGGAAAAACACCCCAAGGACCATATCTTCAACCACTTGTTTCTATTTTTCTCTCATAACATCTAGTTGTGAAGAGATGGAACTCATCATGTCGGTTTTGAAATTCTTGAGGATATTTCCAATCTCTTCCTAAGTAGCTCCTTCGCCAGCTGACTTCTGTTCCCATGAGAAAACTTTTCGATCCTTCGTGTTGGTTCAAGTAGATCCCCTGGAATATCATCGACATAATTCCACAATGTGGTAAAAGGATTCCTTGGAGATATCTCCCTTCCCTAACAGGTTATGCATGTCTAGATAGTCGTCTCTTATTCCTCGCAGCAGAATGATCTTGAGAACATCCCTTCCAATAATGGATTGTCCTTCCCTCTATACATTATACAGAAGCCTTTCCACAAAACCTTCAAACTCTCTTCATCTTTTTGCATCATCTTAAATAACTCTTCTCTCTTATGCTTTGTCCTACAGTATTCTTGGTATTTTCTAAGAAACACCTGTTTCATTTGCTCCCAAGTTGCAACAGTTTCACCACCAAAGCTCATAAACTAGCGTAGGGAATTATATTTTAAGGTAGCAAGAAATAGTTTCATCTTCTGCTCACTGGTGGTGTAGTCATAACTTTGATAGAGAATGTCGAACTCAAAGAGCAACTCATATGGATCTTCTGTGGCCTCCCCATGAAATCGAGGTAAAACTTAGGGTGAAATATTCTTCACGTGGTCCTGTCTAGTTGGTTGTCGAATGGGGAACTGGAGTGTGACAACTATCTCCTCATGCTGGAGGTCACCATAATCATTATGATTTTCCCCTACTTCTTCCTCACGATCGTCATGGTGACGTTCGTTATTCATTTTTAACTCCTCCTCTTCCTATTTTTTATTCTTATAATCTTCAAACTTCTGCCGAAACTATAACCACTCCTGTTTTGTAACTTCCTTTCCATATATTTGGTAAACCTCCTTTGGTCCACATATTCCCACATAACTACCCCTATCTCCTAGAGTTTCTTCTACAGGGACACCAGATGGTGTCGTAGCTCCTACCATTATCTCCACTGTTGACACTGATGCTTCCAGCCTAGGAGAAAGAGGGATTCTTCTGATAGATTATGGTCCTTGATTTAGAGCTCCAGTAGAATAATTAGCCCTGGAAACTAATTCATCAATGAATATCTTTCTACCTAATCCTGGGCTACAACCATGACCTCTACCACCTGCTAAGTTAGTATTTTGGGAATTTCTGGGAATATCTCGTTGATTTCTTCTCATATTCATGCAAACCTATAAATCATGCAGGCTTAAAATCATATCTTCTAAAGCAAATGAATCAATTCGACTACTAACTATTCCTACCAATTACCTTCCCTGAAAACGACACCAAAATGTTGGACACTCTACATACTCGTTAATTACTTAACAAAAAGAGTGTTCAATATTTAATTGTGAACCCAGGGAAGTCTGTTATTTCAAAGGAAATTAGCAAATTATATGCATAGACATGTTCAGTAGTTCATAAGTAAAATAAAATTCACTCAGTTCTAATTACTACTCATCCAACTCAACTCCCTGTAGGAAATCGAAGTAAAATTACCCATCTAGGAATTGAAAATAACTTCTATTTCCTATCATACTAATCCAAAGGTTTATGATCTAAAGAGAAATCTACCTAGACTTACTTTTGTAGGAAATGAAAGTCTAATTTACCACATTATAAGCATCTCTGGTCATTAACCAACAGCAAATTCATCAAATAAAAGGACTTATCTAATCAAGCAAACTCTAGAAAGATAAATAGCACACACACACACACACACAGGGGTTGAGCAAGCCTGTAACAACTACTACACACTTATGCATAAAAGGAAAGATGAACTACACAGTCAACTATCACACCAAATCATCTATAGCAAACCAAAGGAAAACCAATAGATGCAATCACTAAACAAATGCAGTTGCAGCTAACCATGAAACTACATCAAACTAAAATTCCACACTTAAACAGAAATAAAAATACTAAAGCATCTAAGCTACTAGCAACCTTGTTAGAAGGCGGGATTTGGCCTTCAAACAGAGATGTTGTTGAAATATCACAAAGGCTGCAACAGATGAATAATGAGAATTGTGACTCATTTGTTAATATGATAAAAATTACAGTTACAATTAAAGACACTCTACTATGTCTCTTACAATCTGTGAATGAACTAAACCCTTGGATCTCCCTGCCTGCGCATACTTATACAAGAACAAGGCTATTCTGTTACATCAATTTTGGGTAGCCATAAAGATATTTGATCTTCAAGCTATTGAATAATCAAGGCAGCTATAGTTAACATTCCTTACATAAAATCAGCTCGGGAATAAATAAGTTTTCACTTTGAGTTGTTTCCTGAACTGACATGCCCAGTAACTTGCGGAAGATTCTCGAGGAGTTTCAGTTGCAACCGTGAAAGCATATATGAGATTCCTTCTGCATTTAAGGTTGACCAAGTCATTTGAGCAGGTAGAGGATTCCAAGTGGGACTAACTTCCATATATGACGAGTTGTTGCAGTTGCACCACCTAGATATGACGAGTTGTTGCAATTGCGCCACCTAGATATGACAAGCTATTGTAGTTGTGCAACCTGTGATTCTGAATATTTCTTTCAAAGCATGGATAGATTAGCACAACTATAAGTAAAACCAAGCATAAAATCAAATCATAGATAATGATTTATACCTGAGATATTTATTCTTTTTTGTATGAAAAGGATAAGGATCCAGCTGTAAAATGGGGACAAAAATAGGGGAAAAGGATGGAACCGAGTATGGAAAAAAGGGGTAAATTCAAGACCCAACACATTTTAGGCGGGATTGTGGTAGCAGTTTAGATGCATTTTAGAACTACTCACATTTTTATTTTGGAAGTGAGAAGGGATTAAATAGTAATGCAAATAGTTAGAACCCTATTTCATGACAGGGCATCCATTGAAAATGTCCATCATTGTCTAGGTGAAGGAAAATATTTAGAAAGAGAAATAAAATAAAGAGTTCAATAAGGTGATATCATATTGCACACACAAATAACTTAAAGAAAATATGATGACGCAAGAACAAACAAAATGATTGAGTCCATCAACATAACAGTTGTAGATCAATTCCCTAGGTGGTGACCTCAAAGGCCAGAAGGAAAAAAAATGGTAGTTAAACAAAGCCAAAATCAATGCTCTCACATTGATAGAGGAACCAAACCTAGTATAGGTGTCATTCAAGTGCAAGATGAATCTAAATGAATACTCACTAAATACATAGGCCCCTTCCATATCGAATATTGGAGTTAAAGAGTAACAAGTCTAATAGACCCTTATATACATGTATCTTCCTATACAACTAGTAGTTGTTTCAATTAATTCACCTATGAATATTGGTATGCATGGTTGATGCACAATAAGGTTACTTTGGCAGGAGTAGAAACCCAAGACATTCATGCACAATTGTAACTTTGGAATGAAGCAGGAATTTGAGGTTGGGGGAAGATGTTGGGAAGCCTCTTAGGCCTATGTAAAAATAATCATCCAGTGTATTAAGACATTAGACATTAGAATAAGTTAATATGTGAAAGTATATGTAATAAAACACATGATAAAGATAACTTTAATGAATGATTAGTTGGAAAAATTACAATCACTCAAACCATTATCTTGATTGTATAAATACTTAGGAAAAGTGAATGCAAAGTGGTTGGTTAAACTTCCTAATTCCCCTTCTTAAGTATTTATGTGTGTATATTTACAATGTAGTCCTTTATTAAATGCATGTATAGTTTCAACATATATCATGAACTCAATTCAATGATTGAGATATAGGAAATATTATGGTTGCATTTAATCTCTCAAAATCAAGGTATGCTCTAATAATTATTAATTACTAACTGAAACAATTGATTTCCCTAAAGATGCTCAATATGGGGAAAATATGAAATTGAATAATAATCACGCTACTAATATCCATACAGTTCATACCTTTAAACCTTGTTTCCAGTTTGAAGTTGTGAATCGAAGAAAATGTTGTACATGCATAACAATTTCATTCATAAGCAACAGAGAAACACTTACAAGTGGAACGTTAGTTACACAACTACAAAGTTTAAAAGCAGACAATCAGACAATTACAAACCTACAGATGCTTTAAAGTTTTTTTTTTCTTTATTGGATTAAAGCTTAAATGTGTATCTAGGATGATACCAATATTTTCAAGGTTGGATAAGACCCATTGGGTGTAGAAACACTCTCATTGTAAATTGGTGTATTAATTAGTTTAATTTAAGGATAGTCGAGAATGATCAACTTATCAGTTGATTCTTAGTTTCGTATATGGCATAATAGGACCGTTTCCCAGGAATTGAGTTGTCCTACCAGGGGTCCCTCAGCTAAAACAAAGCATCCTAAATCCATTGGAATCGATGGATTCATGACCGGAGACACATTTTTGGTTCTATGGCCATTTTTTCTTGCTGCCTTAGCGCCATTCAGGGACACTTTGATAGTTTGCTACGGGGGCATAAAACCCAAAGAGAGAAATGTAACTAGGTTTCGTTAGCACCCACACATGAATTTGGCCATTGTGTATCTCCCTACCCTGGCCATAGTCATGTGGGAGTGTTTGGCTCAAATTTGACTCCCTTGTGCAAAATTGGCATAGCCTTCTCTAGCAAAACCCTAGTTTTGAAGACGAAACAATAGGACCGTTTGGATAAATTGAGCCATGGTATGAGGGGTCCTTCAATTAAAATCTAGAACCTTGAATCCATCAGAATTGATAGCTTCATGATCAGGGACACAGTTTTGGTTCTTGGCTAGTTTTGTCGGCAACCCTAGGGCCATTCAGGGGAACTTTGATATTTGGTACAGGGGAACAAAACCCAAACTGGGTAACATAACAGGGTTCTGTCATCTCCCACACATGCATCTAGAAATTGTGGATGTCTCCACACTAGCCACAGCTGTGCGAGAGCATTCGACTCAAATTTTACCCCCTTGTGCGAAATTGGCATGCCCTTCATTGAGTAAAACCCTAGTTCCAAAGACGACACAATACGACCATTTATGGTAAATCAAGTCATGGTATGGTGGGTTCCCTAGCTAAAACCCAGATTCCCAAATCTATTGGGATCGATGGCTTCATGTATGGAGACATGGTTTTGGTTATATGGTCATTTTTTCCTAACACCCTGGGGCCATTTAGGGACACTTTAAGAATTTGCTACATGGACACAAAACCCAAAATGGGAAACGTAACCGGGTTTTATCAGATCCCACACATGCATATGGACATTATGGATATCTTCACACTGGCAATAGTTGCACGTGGGAATTTGGCTCAAATTTGACCCCCTCGTGCAAAATTGGCATGGCCTTATCTGAGAAAAACCCTAGTTTTAGAGATGGGACAATAGGACGATTTTTGGGAAACTGAGTAACGATATGGGGGGTCCCATAGTTGAAACCATACATCCTAAATCCATTGGAATCAATGGATTCATGACCAAAGACATGATTTTGGTTCTATGGTCATTTTTTCATGGCACCCCCGGGCCATTTAGGGACACTTTGAGAATTTTCTATGGGGCACGAAACCCAATCTAGGAAATGTAACTGGTTTTATCAAATCCCCCACATGCATCTATACATTGTGGATATTTCCATGCTATCCATGGTCATGTGGGGTAGTTCATCTCAAATTTGACCCCCTTGTGAAAAATTGGCCTGGTCTTCATTGAGTAGAACCCTAGTTATGGAGAAGGTAAAATAAGACCGTTTTGGGGAAATTGAGTCATGGTACGGGGGGTACCCAACTGAAACCAAGAATCCTGAATCCATCATAACCTATGGCTTCATTACCGGAGACACAGTTTTGGATTTATGGCCATTTTTTCCTCTCACCCTAGGGTCATTCAGGGACACTTTGAGAAATTTCTACAGGAGCGTGAAACCCAAAACGGTCAACGTAACTAGGTTCCTTCAGCTCCCACACATGCATATGTCAATTGTGGACTTGTTTACACTTTCCATGTTCATTTTTGTGTGTTCGACTCAAATTTGATCCCCTTGTGCAAAATTGGCATGGCCTTATTTGAACAAAACATTAGTTCTAGATATAACACAATAGGACCATCTTGAGAAATTGAGTCATGGTATGGGGGGTCTCCCACCTGAAACTATACATCCTAAATCCATCATATTCAACAAATTCTCAACTGGATACATGACTTTGGTTCTATGGCCATTTTTACGTGGCGCCCCAGGGCGCCCCAGGCCATTAAAGGACACTTTGAGAATTTGCTACGGGGGCACAAAATCAAAACCAAGAAATGTAACCAAGTTTTATCAGCTCCCCCACATGCATATATCCATTTTTGATATATCCATGTTTTCCATGATCACATGGGATCGTTCGGCTCAAATTTGGCCCCCTTATACAAAATTGGCATGGACTTCACTGAGCAGAACCTTAGTTTTGGAGATGGTACAATAGGACCTTTTTTGGGGAATTCAGTCACACTACAGAGGGGGACCTAGATGAAAATAGGAGTCGTGAATCCATCAGATTCTATGGATTCATGACTAGAGACATTTTTGGCTCTATGGCCATTTTTCCTCTCATCCCAGGGTCATTCAGGGACACTTTGAGAATTTGATATGGGGGCACAAAACCTAAACCAGGAAACATAAATGGGTTCCATCATCTCCCATGCATGAATATATCCATTATGTATGTGTTCACACTGGACATGGTCATGCGGGAGTGTTCAGCTCAAATTTGACCCCCTTGTACAAAATTGGCATGGCCTTCAAAGAGCAGAATCCTAGTTCTAGATTTGACACAATAGGACCATCTCCGGGAAATTAAGTAATAGTACATGGGGTCCCTCAGCTGAAACCCAACATCATGAATCCATTGAAATTCATGGCTTCACAACCAAACACATGGTTTTGGTTCTATGGACACTTTTTCCTTACACCTTGGGGCCATTCAGGGGCACTTTCAGAATTTGTTATGGGAGCACGAAACCCAAACCAGGAAGTGTAATCAAATTCTATCAACTCCCACACATGAATATATCCATTTTGGATGTATCTATGCTATCCACAGTATCCTAGGAGAATTCAGCTCAATTTTGACCCCCTTGTGCAAAATTAGCATGGCCTTCACTAAGTTTTTTCCCAGTTCCAGAGACGGCACAATAGGACCATTTTCGGGAAACTGATTCATAGTATGAGGAGTCCCCCCGCTAAAACTAGACATACCAAATCCATAATAATTGATTTATTTGAGACTAGAGACACGGTTTTGGTTCTATGGACATTTTTTCCTAGCACCCCAGGACCATTCAGGGACACTTTGAGAATTTGCTATGGTGTCACCAAAACTAAACAGGGAAACATAATCGAGTTCCATTAGCTCCCACACATGCATTTATCCATTATGGATGTCTCCATGTTGGCCATGGTCACACGGGAGATTTCATCTCAAATTCGACCCCCTTGTGCAAAATTAGCATGGCCTTCACTGAGCAAAACCCTAGTTCCAGAGATAGCATAATAGGATCGTTTTAGGGAAATTGAGCCACATGATGGGGGGTCCCCAGCTGAAACCTTCCATCCCAAATCCATTAGAATCAAAGGCTTCATGGCTGGAGACACAATTTTGGTTCTATGACCATTTTTTCCTATCACCACGGGTCCATTTAGAAACACTTTGAGAATTTGCTACAGGGGCACGAAAACCAAAATGGGAAATGTAACTAGGTTTTGTCAACTCCAACACATGAATCTATCCATTTTATATGTATTCACACTAACCACAGTTGTGCGAGACAATTTGGATCAAATTTGACCCCCTTATGCAAAATTGGCATGACCTTCACTGAGTAGAACCCTAGTCCCAGAGAAGGCACAATAGGACCATTTTTTAGAAAATCAATCACGGTGCATGGGCTCTCCAACCTAAATCCTATCATCTTAAATCTAACAGAATTAATGAATTCATAGCTGGAGACATGGTTTTGGTTCGATGTCCATTTTTACCTCGCACCCCGGGGCCATTGAGGGACACTTTGAGAATTTTCTCCGAGGACACGAAAACCAAATTGGGCAATGTAACCAGGTTCAGTCATCTCCCATACAATCATATGGCCATTGTGGATGTCTCCATGCTAGCCATGGTCATGCAAGAGAATTTGGCTCAAATTTATTATTTTACCCCCTTGTGTAAAATTGGCATGGCCTTCACTAAGCATAACCCTAGTTCTGGAGATGACACAGTAGGACCATTTTCATGCAATTTATTCATGGTACAGGGTGTTCCCCACCTAAAACTTGGCATATCAAATCCATTGGAATTGACAACTTCACGACCGAAGACATGGTTTTGGTTCTATGGCCATTTTTTCCTAACACCTCGGGGCCATTCAAGGACACTTTAAGAATTTCTACGGGGGAACAAAACCAAAACTGCAACGTAACTGAGTTCTATAAGATATAACACATGCATCTGGAATATTTGGATGTCTCCATGCTAGCCACGATCGTGGGGGAGTGTTTGGATCAAATTTGACCCCCTGATGCAAAATTGGCATGGCCTTCACTAAGAAGAACCCTAATTCCATGCAATTGAATCATGGTACAAGGGGTCCTCAAGATAAAACCCAACAACTGTAATCCATCAAAATTAACGGTTGCATGACTAGAGACACAATTTTGGTTCTATGGAAATTTTTTCCTGGCACCCCAAAGCCATTTAGGGACACTTTGACAAATTTTTGCAGGGTTACGAAATCCAAACCGGGTAATGTAAATGGTATCCCTCTACTCCCACATATGCAACTATCCATTGTGGATGTCTCCAGGATGTAATATTCATGCAGGAGCGTTTGGCTCAAATATGACCCCCTTGTGCAAAATTGGCATGGCCTTCGCTGAGTAGAACCCTAGTTCTAGAGACGACACAATAGGACCATTTTTTAGCAATTGAGTCACAGTACAAGGGGTCCCCCAGATGAAACCCATCATCTTGAATCCATTGGAATCAATGGCTTCACAACTAGAGACACAGTTTTGGTTCTATGTCAATTTTTGCCTTACACCCTAGGGCCATTCAGGGACAATTTGAGACTTTTCTAAGGGGGCACAAAACCTAGATCAGGTAATGCAAATAGGTTATGTTAGCTCCCACACATGCATATGGCCATTATGGGCCACGGTCATGTGGGAAATTTTGGTTCAAATTTGAGCACCTTGTGCGAAATTGGCATGGCCTTCACTAAGCAGAACCCTAGTTCTGGAGACGGTACAATAGGACCATTTCTAGGTAATTGAGTCAGGGTACAAGTAGTCCCCCAACTGAAACACAACATACTAAATCCATCGGAATCAATAGCTTCACGACCGGAGACATAGTTTTGGTTCTATGTCCATTTTTGTCTGGAACCCTAGGGCCATTCAGGGACACTTTGACAATTCTCTGCGGGGGCATGAAACCTAAACCAAGAAACATAACCGAGTTTCATTGGATCCTCCACATGCATCTATAAATTATGGATGTCTCCACACTAGCCATATTTGTGCGAGAGTGTTCAGCTCAAATTTTATCCTCTTGTGCAAAGTTGGCATGGCCTCCACTGAACAGAACCCTAGCTCCAGATACAACACAATAGGACCGTTTCTAAGCAATTGAGACATGGCACAAAGGGTCCCCCAACTAAAACCTAGCATCCTGAATCCATCAGAATCAATGGCTTCGCAACCAAATACACGATTTTTATTCTATGGCCATTTATTCCTCGCACCCCAATGCCATTCAGGGACACTTTGAGAATTTGCTACAAGGGCACGAAACCCAAACCGGGAAACGTGATTGGGTTTTGTCATCTCGCACACATGCATATGGCCATTATGGATGTCTCCATGTTGGACGTGGTCATGCAAGAGCGTTCGGCTCAAATATAACCCCCTTGTGCAAAATTGGCATGGCCTTCACTAAGAAAAACCCTAGTTTCGAAGACGACAAAATAGCACCATTTCCAAGAAATCTAGTCATGGTATGGAGCTCCCCTGTTTGAAACCATACATCTCCAATCCATTGAAATTGATAGCTTCATGACCTGAGACACGGTTTTGGTTATATGGCAATTTTTTCATGGCACCCCAGGGCCATTCATTGTAATGCCCCCATTTTTTTGATAGAACTAGGAAAATTCATTGGGCCATTAAATCCCCATGGATCCTAGGAAAAACTAAATAAACATGTTAGGATTAATATTGGTCTATGTTTAATTAGTTTAATTAAATTAAACTAAAGGGAAGTGATAAAACTCATAGTTTGTGAATATTTAATTATTTATTATTGTGATAAGTTGGATATACTTAGGAGGAGCCATGAGGGTGCATAAGAGATATTGTGGACCCAATGAGTTGTCATCTACAATGGAAACTAGAAGAAAATCAGAGAAAATCAAGAAAGCCTCTAAAAATATGGATGGCATCCCAAAAGAAGGAAACTCGGAAAAGCAGAAAGCATGAAAAAAGGAAGGAAAGTACATAAAAGTAAAAAGAAGAAGAAAAGTAGGAAAAATAACTAGAAATCCAGGAAATCAGATAAAACCATGGAAAAGAAAGATGTTTCCAAAAGAAGAAAAGCAGTCCAAAGCAAAAAGGCAACAAAGCAAGGAAAGAAGAAGGTAAAAGTTGTAGATGCTAAAAACAGTCAATGAGGGTGCATTAGTGAGATGGATGACTACATTCAATGCATCCAAAGATCAATTTCTGATTATAAGATAAGGTGGTGCACTCCCTATCACATCTTTTGTCACTTTGGATAGTCTTGAGAACTTTGCTTCTCAGAGGCTTGGAAGATGTGCCCCTATCCAGCTTTGGGTGATGTTCCCCATTGTAAATTTGTTCCATTCATATTAATAGTTCCATTGGCATCCATTAGAAACTAATTTTCAGATCTAATTCATACCACATCTTGAAGGATTTGATTCTCCATAGTTGGTTCAAAGATTGATGCAAGATTAATGTGAATTGTGATGAGATTCATCTTGAGAAGAATTCCATTCGAGTAGTTGGTCCCCTATGAGATACACAGTTGTTCTTGCACCTACCATCAGATACCATATGATTATATTTTTTCCATGGCTCTGATTCAGTATTGCTATCACTTCTGTGATTTTCCTATTGAAGAAATTATGCTCTATATTGTGAAATCTTGAAGGTTGAGAGCTCTATTTAAGTTTGGTTTATGAATACTATCAATAGATGCTATAAAATTTGAATTAAATATTATTATTTTTTTACTTACATGTATTTTATTTCATATATCAGTTCTGATAATGAATTCATGATCCCCTAAGGTTGTTTGTAATTCGGTGTTTCAAGGGTTTCCCCCTATGCATAGAAATTTGACTAGTTCTACAAAATTTGTAATAAAATTATTTGTATGAGTCCATATCTTAGCCTATAAGTTTTTGAAGGTTATTAATACCCTATTAAATCCATCCTAAAACTTAATCTAAATATTCGTGACCCTTAGGATTGTTTAAATTTGAGTTGGAAATGACCTTATTGTGTAGTCATGAATTGCCAAACTTCTCCAAAAACCATCCAAACCAAAAAATAACCTTCTAAAACTATAAACCAAATGTATTTGACCAAATATATAACTTTAAACAAGTCTAGATACATCTCGTGAAGCGTCAGGAATAGTTGTGTTTCCACATAATTCTTGGGGACTGAAACTACGCGGTCTT
The DNA here is from genome assembly GCA_001517045.1 of Pseudotsuga menziesii. Taxonomy (NCBI): domain Eukaryota; kingdom Viridiplantae; phylum Streptophyta; class Pinopsida; order Pinales; family Pinaceae; genus Pseudotsuga; species Pseudotsuga menziesii. Next base: position 259,912 of record LPNX010250407.1, read on the forward strand.
AAGACCATCCCGAGCGTGATGTACCCAAAGAACATTCCCACCACAATATGTTTGGACTCTCAACCCTTGTGATTTGAATTTCCCAGAAATTTAGGTGCATTTTGTTTTCCATGTTAATTTATTACAACCTTGTGTTGTTTAGGAGGGAGTTAGAAAAGTTCCTAGGTGTTTGAATCCAATTAGGGAAAGTAGTCTTGTTTTATTTTCCTCCTAGCTAGTACGCCTTAAAGGTACATTGCAGTGGTATCAGAGCACTTTCCTCTACTCATGTTGAAATTAAGCTCTCAATTTGAAGAATTTGCAGCCATGATACTAGTACCAGCTAATGATGATTTCGAATGGGATGATGCAGAAGCATCTAGTTCTGATGAAGAAATCATCTATATGGACAATGGATTACCACAATATGAGGATGGTTACTTTTGTGACCAAATGGAAAATGAATACCAAAGGGATGAACCAAAAACGGATAGATTGAAAGATGATTTAGCAAGAAATATAGCAGCAAGTGAAATCTCTCCTCATCACTATCTGGAGTATATTGCATTGGGGGAAGATATTTGTAAATCCATTCCTTTCAAAGATTATTTTTAATTTGTATTTATATTTTATCCCAATGGTGTAGATTTGGATTCAATAGAGAGCAGTAAAACATGAAGGGAGGAACCAAGTTGTTCCACTTCTTAAATAAAAGAAGAAGAAAAAGGGACCAAATGTGAACCTTCATTAGATCCATCTACATATATTAGCATCATAAGACTCTTTGGATTTTCTTCAAGGATAAACTCTAAATGTCTTGACCCTAAGGCTACCAAGGAGTAGGATGCATTAGCTAGCTTTAAGGAGCAAAAGAAAAGTGTAGATCAACCATCCAACAAGAATGAAAAGCACAACAGTATCTCGAGTGAAGAACCATGCATTTCCTTTGTTTAGTGCATCAAGGTTCCAAAGCAAAGATAACAAATCAAAACTGAATTTTTGTATGCATAGAGGAACCATGCACATCTGAAGAGTCATTAGTCCCTCATCAAGTTTTTGACAATTTGGGAAGTGAGCCCACTTTTAGTTTTTCTAGCTTCTTTGTTGGTGGTTTCCATATCACTACAGAGAATGTTAATTATGATATGAGTTCAATGGAACTCAAGGATAGTGATCCATCTAGTGTAGCAAAGCAGAGTTAAACCTCTCATCCATCACTAGTGGTTCATAGTGAAGCATAAGGCATTTCCTCACCAATTGGTTGTGCTCCAGTTGAAGTGGTGCAAGAGAATTCTACCCCATCTCCCACACATGAAGGTGAAATACAAATGTAAGATGAAAATTTTGATACTTTCAAAGATCACATTTCATTGCATCCCTATGCAATTACCTCTACTTCATACAATGTAAATGATGCTATCAGAGTTTCTAATGTTGATATGCATGCTAAGAAGGAAACATGTGCTATGGATTTATGCCATAAGCAAGTTGATCTTGTATGTTAGTCATTAGATGAAGAACACTTGATGGAGGATCTTCTTTGTGAGCCACATCCTTTAAGTGCATCACTAAAGTAAAATCAAGAGAAGCTCGTGGCATCCATGAAGAACTTTGTTGACACCGATGCCTTGGTGATAGCATGATGTTGGAAAGCTTCCAATGAAGAATCAAAAGGAGATTCCTTCTTGGGATATTTACAAACTATTAGGGAATATGTGGTTAATATGAAGGAGATTTACTTGAACTTACTATCAAATAGATACCATCTCCTCATAGTGGCTGAAATGTACCATTGTGCACTCAATAAGGAACAGAATATTCTGAAAGTCTCCATATCGAATTGGAGGGTATAGGTGATCCTTTGAAGAGCACCCAAGAAGCTCTTCAAGATTCAAGGTTACGGATTGACCAACTTCAAAAGGAGTTGAATGTACCACACCCTCCATCCTGCATGGAAAATGATCATGTGCACATGGCAAGAGACACTTTGGATGTGTTGGAGGAATCTCATGTGGAGGATAAACATGAGGAATATGCATATTTGTAAGTGCTTGTGAAGATCCATGATAAAGAATATTTTGGCAAAGCACTTGTTTGGTTTGAGAATAAGGATGAAAATTTATTAGCTATGGGAAAGATAGTTGAGGGCATGAAAATTGAATCGGAAAGCAAAGGTGATTATCTATTCATGGATTCGGTAGACAAATGTATCACTAAAATGGAGGATCAAGAATGCAATAGACTTGCTTGCATCAGTAGAGGGTTATTTGACATGCATTCCTTGAAGGGGGGCCTCATGAGCTACCCTTATGGGTGTAATATTTCACTCTAGAGGAGGTGGATGGTCATATTCCATATGGACCAGTAAATAAAATTGATTATTCATCCATTGATTGGGTGGATGGAGGCATCATTGAAATGAAGAATCTAGGAGGTAAAGGTTTCTCTTCTTTCTGCAATAAATGTTTTTTTTTAAACTGACATTTCCCTAATATGTGAGCTACAACAAACATATATTTTGCATCCATTAGATACCTCCAATACACATGAACATGAGGTGCATTATAATTTGAATGTGCTTGAGAAGCTTGAAGTCAAGAAAGATGAAGACAAAGCACATGTCTGTTTCCAGAGAGAATAAAAGTTTCCTATAAGAGGTTGTTGCACAGTTTTGGAGGAAGCGCATTATCTCATTGCATGTGATCCAATCTAAAGTCTAATGGATTATTGTTTCCAAGATTTGGTTCACTCTTTTTCATCCCACACACATATGACAGCCAGCACACATAGGGATAAATTTTGGGTGAATGGATTTTCCTATTGGTGCCACATGATGAGCAAAGGATCCCACATCTTCCATTGATGGTTTGATGGTCAAGGAATGTGCTTTTACAAGCACACCTATCCATTCCCAGTGGCACCATAGGTATACATTTGATGCCTCCATCATGCATACTAGAAAATTGGAGTTCCACTTGATCCATTTGAGTGGAACAAGTGACAGAGAGTTAATCCATTGTTCCAGTGCACAATTCACACTAGGAGTATTTTATTTCTTCCCAGCTATATCAATCGGTGGGAGTGTTTATTCATCCATTGATTGGGTGGATAGACAAATGATTGAGATTTTTACCTGATAGGGTAAACATATTTCTTGCAAAAGTGGAGGTTCATTAGACACATCATACATATTATCTTAGCAGTGACATAACATATACAGTTGATATATGATGCTCTTAGTATACATGGAGGGACATGGGATCGCCACTTGTGTATTTGGAGCAGAAGTGATGTGAGTTTCAATGCTAACTTGCACATGGATTCACATATTTTAGAGAGAGTTAATATGGTTCGAACCCACATTGAGGAGCTCCATGTTTTGTGGGAGAGTCTCACAGATGTTTAGTTATGCATAAAGAGTTATTAACTTCTAGTGTGGTGGTGTGATTCTGTAAATCTTCCTGATGATAGATTCTTCTAGTTTATTGTGATGTGTGGGAGGATGTAGTTGAGTTAGTGGGACCCTAGCATTTCGTGGAATGATAGATTTTGAAAGGTGGAAGGGACATTTGGATCCTTGCAAAGGAGATAATGGGATTCATGAATTCTTTTTAGTTGTCTTAACTAGGTCAAAATTTGTGTTGGAGAGGAAGAAGATTTAGTCATTGGGGGAATGGAAATAATCAAAGTGGTGCAGTAGAAACATGATGGACCTTTGATACTTAGCTTGGTATCAAGGATTCCAATTTTAGTCAATCAGCAACATATATTGAGGAGTGAATTCATTGGTTGGAGTCGGTTTCTTACTTGAGGACAAACAATTTTGGGAGAGGAGGATTGTAATGTCCCCCTTTTTTATATAACTAGGATAATTCAATAGGCCATTTGGTGCCCATGGATCCTAGTGGGAAAAATTAAATAAATCAGCTTATATTAATATTGTTCCATGTCTTTCCCGAACAGGTGTGGCTCATTGGTGTCACTTGATATGAAGTCACTTGCTGTAAAGGAGGTCATGAGATCAAATCCCACTCGGGTTTACCTGTGCCCCATGTCTTGTGGGCGGGTGTGGGGAACCTAAGGGTATAGTGGTACCAAGAATGGATCCCTGGACCCTGTGTCATGGGAGTACCAGCCCAGATCCAGTTTTCGATTCCCCTAGTCATAAAAAAACAAAAAAAAATATTGGTCCATGTCTAATTAGTTTAATTAAATTAAACTAAAGGGAAATGATAAAACTCATAGTTTATGAATATTTAATTATTTAATATTGTGATAACTTGGATATGCTTAGGAGGGCCCATGAGGGTGCATAAGAGATCGTTCGGACCCAATGAACTATCATTTACAATGGAAACTAGAAGAAAATTAGAGAAAATCAAGAAAGCCACTAAAAGTTGGATGGCATCCCAAAAGAAAAAGGCTTGCAGAAAGGAAGGGAAGTCCATAAAAGTATAAAGAGGAATAAAAGAAAGAAAAAACACTAGAAAAGAAGAAAATTAGAGAAAATATAGGAAAAGAAAGATGTTTCCAAAAGCATAAAAGTAGTCCAAAGCAGAAAGGCAACAAATCAGGGAAAGAAGAAGGTAAAATGTGTAGATGTTAAAAATAGTGAGATGGATGACCACATTAAATGCATGCAAAGATAAATTTATGATTATAAAATAATGTGGTGCACTCCCTATCACATATTTTATCACTTTGGATATTTTTCCTGAGAACTTTGCTTTTCATAGGCTTGGGACATGTGCCCCTAGCCAGCTTTGGGTGATGTGCCCCATTGCAAACGTGTTCTATTCATATTCATAGTTACATTGTAGACATTAGAGTATATTTTAATGTGTTATTCATCCCACATCTTGAAATATTCGAGTCTATAGAGTTGGTGCAAAAATTGATGCAAGATTACTATGAATTGTGATAAGATTCATCTTTCGAAGAGATCCATTGGAGTAGTTGTGGCCCGTGTCAGATACATGGGTTTTTCTTATCTCTACCATGAGATACCATATGATTATGTCCTTTCCATGGCTCTTATTGAGTATTGCTATCACTTCTCTCGTTTTACTATTGAACAAATTCTCCTCTATATTGTGAAATCTTAAAAGTTGAGAGCTCTATGTACATTTGGTTTCTAAATACAATCAATAGTTGTTATAAAATTCAAATGGAATTATTTTTTATGTAATTACATTTATTTTATTTCATATATCAGTTCTAAGAATGAATTCATGATCCCCTAAGGCTATTTGTAATTCAGTGTTTCAAGGGTTGCTCCCTATGCATAGAAATTTGACAAGTTTTATAGAATTTGTAATAAAATGATTTCTATGAGTCCATATATTAGCCTATAAGTTTTGAAGTTTATTAAGACCCTATTTAATCCATTCCAATACTTAATATAGATATTCATGACCCTTAGTATTTCTTAAATTTGAGTTGGAAATGACCTTACTTCGTAGTCCTGAATTTCCAAACTTTTCGAAAAACCATCCAAACCACAAAATAACCTTATCAAACTCTTAACCAAGTGTATTTAACTAAATATATAAATATAACCAAGTCTATATACATATTTTGAAGCACCAGGACCTGTCGGATTTCCACTGAAGTCTCGAGGACTGAAACTACGTGGTCTTGGGACCATTCTGAGTGTGATGTACCTAGAGAATGTTCCCATAGCAGTATGTGTGGAATCTCAAACCATATGATCTAAATTTTGAAGACATATAAGTGAATTCTATTGTCCATGTTCATTTATTACAGCCCTATTTTTTGGGGAGGGAGTTATAAAAGTTCCTATTTGGTTGAATCCAATTGAGGAAAACCAGACTTCTTTTGCTTGCCTCCTAGCTAGTGTGTCTTACAGCAATGAAGGTAAATTACATTCAGGGACACTTTGAGAATTTCCGATGGGGGAACAAAACAAAAATAGGGAAGTGTAACTGAGCTTCATCATCTCCCACACATGCATCTAGTCATTATGGATTTCTCCATGTTGGCCACGGTCACACAAGAGTGTTCGGCTCAAATTTGACCTCGTTGTGCAAAATTGGCATGCCCTTCACTAAAAAGAACCCTAGTTATAGAGACATCACAATAGGACCATTTTCATAAAATTGATTCATGGTAGGAGGGGTTCCCTAGCTTAAATCTGACACTCAAATCCATCAGAATCGACAGCATCACAACTAGATACATGGTTTTGGTTATGTGGCTATTTTTTCCTGGCACCCTATGGCCATTTTGGGACACTTTGATAATTTTCTACATGGACACGAACCCTAAACTGGGTAACATAACTAGGTTCCATAATCTCCCACACAAAGATGATGCCTCCCCTCTATCCATGATTGCACAGTAGCGTTCGGCTCAAATTTGACACCCTTATGCAAAATTGGCATGGCATTCACTAAGTAGAACTCTAGTTACAGACATGACACAATAGAACCATTTTTGGGAAATTGAGTCACGATACAGGGGGTCTCCCAACTAAAACCTTGCATCTCAAATCCATCAGAATAGACGACATCATGAATAGAGACACGATTTTGGTTCTATGGCCATTTTTTCCTGCCACCTCGATGCCATTTAGGGACACTTTGACAATTTGTTGGGGTGGGGGAACCCAAAATGAGCAATGTAACCAGGTTTTTTCATATCTCAAACATACATCTAACCATTTTTGATGTCTCTAAGCTAGCCATGGTTGTGCATGAAATTTTAACTCAAATTTCACCACCTTGTGCAAAATTGTCATGGCCTTCACTAAGTAGAACCCTAGTTTCAAAGACGGTACAATATGATTGTTTCCTAGAAATTGAGTCATAGTACATGGGTCCTCCAATTGAAAATAGGAATCCCAATTCCATCAGAATTGACATCTTCATGACCTAAGACACATTGTTGGTTCTACGGCCATTTTTGCTTGGCTCCCTAGGGTCATTCAAGGACACTTTGAGAATTTTCTACGTGGGAATGAAACCAAAACCGGTAATGTAACTGGGTTTCATCAACTCCCACACATGAATCTATCCATTATTAATTTCTTGATGCTGGCCACGGTCGCACGAGAGCGTTCAACTCAAATTTTACCTGCTTAAGTAAAATTGGCATGGCCTTCACTGAGTAGAACCCTAATTCCAAAGACAGCACAATAGGACCATTTCAAGGAAATTAATTCATTGTATGGATGTTCCCATAGCTGAAACCTGGAATCCAGAATCCACCAAATTTGACAGATTCATGATTGGAGACATGTTTTTGGTTATATGACCATTTTTTATTGACATCTCAGGGACATTCAAGGACACTTTTCCAATTCACTATGGGGGAATGAAACCCAAAGCGAGAAACATAAATGGGTTTCACTAGATCCCACACATGCATTTAGCGATTATGGACGTCTCCACACTAGTCATGGTCATGTGGGATCGTTCGACTCAAATTTGACCCTCTTGTACAAAATTGGGATGACCTTCACTTAACAAAACCCTAGTTCCGGAGACATCACAATAAGACCATTTCCAAGAAATTGAATCATGGTAAGATGGGTCCCCCATCTGAAAATCAGCATCTAGAAACTATAGGAATCGATGGCTTCGTGACTAGAGACACGGTTTTGGTTTTGTGGCCATTTTTTTCTAACACACTGTGGTCACTTAGGGACACTTTGAGAGTTTGCTATGGGGACATGAATCCCAAAATAGGAAACGTAACTGGGTTCCATAACCTCCCACACATGATTTGGACATTTTGGATGTCTCCACATTGGCCATGGTTGGGTGAGAGCATTTGGCTCAAATTTCCCACCTTGTGTAAAATTGGCATGGGCTTCACTGAGCAGAACCCTAGTTCTGAAGATGGTACAATAGGATCATTTCCAAGAAATTGAGTCATGGTACGGGGGGTCCCCCAGCTGAAAACCGGCATCCCAAATCCATTAAAATTGACGAATTCATAACCGAAGACATAGTTTTGGTTCTATGGTCATTTTTTCTTGGAACCTTGAGGCCATTCCAAGACACTATGAGAATTTTCTACGGGGGCACGAAAATCAAAACGGGATATTACTTGGAACCTAGAGGCCATTCTGTCAACTCTGACACATGCATATTACTATTTTATATGTCTCCACACTAGACACGGTCGTGGGGAAGTGTTTGGCTCAAATTTGACCTCCTTGTGCAAAATTTCCATGGCCTTCAGCAAGGAAAACCCCTTGTTCCGAAGATGGAACAATAGGACCGTTTCTAGGAAATTGAGTCATGGTAGGGTCCCCTAGATGAAACTTGACATCTCGAATCCATTAGAATCAACGGATTCATGACCAGACACACAAATTTTGTTCTATGGTCATTTTTTCTTGGCACCTCGAGGTCGTTCAAAGACACTTTGAGAATTTTCTATGGGGGCACAAAACCCAACCAAGAAATGTAATTAGGTTCCATCAGCTCCCACACATGCAAGTATCCTTTTTGGATGTGTTCACGCTAGCCACTATTGCACGGGAGTGTTTGACTCAAATTTTACCCCCTTGTGCAAAATTGGCATGCCATTCACTAAGCAGAACCCTAATTCCAGAGACGGTACAATAGGACCATTTTTGGGAAATTGAATCATGGTCTAGGGGGTCCCCTAGCTGAATCCCAACATATCAAAACCATTGGAATATAAAACTTCATGATCAAAATCAATTTTTTGGCCCTATGGATATTTTTGCTTGGCACCCGCGGGCCATTCAGGGACACTTTGAGAATTTGCTACATGGGCACGAAACCCGAACCAGGAAACATAACTGGGTTCAATAATCTCCCACACATGCATATGTACATTTTGTATTTGTTCACGCTGACCACTATTGTGTAGGATTGTTCAAATCAAATTTGACTCCCATGTGCAAAATTGGCATGGCCTTCTCTAAGAAGAACCCTAGTTTTTGAGACAATACAATAGGACCATTTCTAGGAAATTGAGTCATAGTATGGGGGGTCCCCCAACTAAAATACAACATTGAAAATCCATTTGAATCGACTTTTTCATGACCAAATACACGATTTTGATTCTATGGCCATTTTTTCCTAGCACCCCCGAGCCATTCACGGACACTTTGAGAATTTTCTACGGGTGCACGAAATCAGTGATTTTAAAGGTATATTCCGTGTATATAATGTTTCATGTGAGAATTAAATATCAAGGGAACGTTTGGTTTGATTTGAGAAAATGTCTAGTTACGAAAACTCAATTGTCTTCACATAAACATATTGGTGAACACTACAGACAACATTCTTGACTCCAAAGTGGCATCATTGGAAGAATTTTGTCCTGAGAGTGTGGACATGCACAATGATGCAAAATGAAACAAGAGCATGGAAATTGAGATAAAAACAAGAGATATTATTCTCTAAAATAGGAGCATGGAAATCAATGTGTGGCTGAATTATTCTTTGTTTCGGTGCATTGTAATATTTTTGTTATTATTCAGTTTATTAAACATCGACAAAAATTAGTTTCTACAATAATCTAATAAATATAATTGAGTATAATTGGCATCCCTTGTTCCATTATTTCAAGTTTTTCAATGAGTATTCTCCACACTATTCAAGATGGGTTCCCTATATTTAGAAGATATTTCTCAAGATGGGTGTTATTTAGACAGTGGTGCCACATGCCAAATGACAGGGGAGTGTGATCTATTTCAACCAACTGGATCAATATCTACTAAATGCTTGGTGAGGTGTGGGATCTACATATAAGGAGCAATTGGAAGAAGAGAGGATTTAGTTGTATTTTATTTATAGTCAGGATGGACTCTAGCATTCCATCATGTTTTATATGTTCCTCATCTGAGAGCGAATGTGCTCTGAGTTTCAGACTTGGAGGATCAAGGTTATGCAGTTGAGTTTATAGGACACGCAGTACATTTATGGATAGAGGGAACTATGTATGTTGAGTACTCCATCATACTGGGGATCATAGAGGGGGACCCGTGTACACAATAAGGGTTTGATCTCTTCCCATATTTACTGGAGGACATAGAGCTAGTTATGCAACATTTTTGAGGTGGCAGGAGGACTGCCTTAGCATACCCACTTAGGTGGAATGGAACCACCGGAAATAGATGGGATGCTCAGATGACTTTAGCATATATTTAGAAGAGATTTAGCAGGTAGCCACAACATAGATAAGCTTGAGTTCCTAGAATTTACAGTTGACAGTTAAATTGTAAAACAATTTTTTTTATGATCTTTACTAACTTTTATTAGAATTGTTACATGTTTTACATCATTGTAGTGACATCTTAGTTGTAACTTATTTGAAATTTTATTATGGTATGTGCACTTTGATATTAATTTAATATGATTATGGTTTTGTTTCATATATTGTAATATTATAAATATAACAAAAAATTAATTATTGCATGAAATAAATAACTTTTCATGTTTATATTTTTTTTGCAGAACATGAGTCTTACATAAGATCCAGTTGATCCTAATGATGATATAGATCCAAATTATGTTGATTCCAGTACAGACCTGTGAGATGATGATGATGAGGCTGATACATAAGACACCAAGGAGGATGACAATGGTGACCATGTTGATGATGATCATGATGATGATGATGATCACGATGGTGATGATGTGATGATGATGATCACGATGGCGGTGATGTTGATGAGGTAGTTGTTGGTAGTAGCTAGTGACATATTTGATAATATAGATTGCATCATGGATTATTGTTGATATATCGTTATGATGCCTCTTTTCATGTTTACTATTATATGTATCATTTTCACCTACAATACCATATTATTGAGTTGTATCATTTTGACATGTATCATTTTGACTTGTATCATTTGGACATGTATCAGATTGACTTGTATCATTTATACATGTATCATTTTGAGTTACATCATTTATCATTTTGAATTATATCATTTTGACATGTTATTGATCTACTAGCATATTTGACTTTCACTTGTTTTAGTTATATATGATGATGATATTATTAGTATTGACTTGTCAATTTATATATATTAGAAGTGGTCAAAAAATTTTGGATGGATGTTTATTACCTCTAATGATTTTAATTTATTGCTAAGGATGGATGTTGTCAAATTCAATTAAATTATAGATATTTGACTCACTTGTTTTAATTATAAATGATGATAACGTTATGATAATTATCTTTTTATTTTCTATATACTAATTGTTGTAGATTTTAATTTGATGGAGATTTAATAAGTATAATGATGTTGTTAGTTTGTATTGATGTTCCTTTCCCTAAAAATTGTTCAGAAATGTTATCCTATAAAATATTTCAAATGCAATATGGCATTATAATCATATAAATTATTTAAGAGGCATGATATATTTAACTAATAAAATTGAAATAAAAAATTTATTAAATTAATAAATCAAAGGAAAACGAGAAGAATTTTTGGAAGCAAAAAAGGAAGCAACAATGGAATCTAAACTAGAAGCAAAACTTGGCGCTACCTAGGAAGCAAAAATAGAAGCAATTCAGGTATCAAACTAAGAAGTACTAATGGAAGCAATTTTAGAAGCAACAAAAGATGCAATAAAAATTGGAATCAAATGTAGATGCAACAAGTGACATTGTATTAGAAGCAAACACGAAAGCAAAACCAAAAGCAAAATTGAAAGCAACAAAGGACGTCAAAAGGGAAGAAAAAATTGGCGTCATCTAGGAAGCCAAAAAAAACTATTTTCAGTGTAATGCCAAAAGGAAAATAGGAAGCATGACTAGGAGCAATACTAGAAGGAAAACAGAAAGCATGACTAGGAGAAAAACTAGAAACAGAAATGGAAGAAAAACTGGATGGAAAACTGCAAGCCATTCAAGGCATTATTTTTTGTGACATTCTAGGTGCTTAAATAGGAGCTAATCTAGGTGCTAAAATTAGGCATTGTTTTCGGCGGCACTTTTTCTGGCGCTTAATTGGGAGTAACTTCTGGCACTATTTTGGTGCTATTAGTAAAGACAAGATTTTTCTCAATAATACATGCATGCTTAGAGATCATTTTGTTGTTAATTAAACTATGCTTCTCATATATTTTACTACTACTTCTTGTGTTGGATACAGAAATAGATTTTGCAGTACATTATCCATTTACTTTTTTCAAATCTAATGGCATTGTTGATTTAGTGTATATTTCCTGAAACGTAATCTGTATTTTCATATGATGTTCCAGTCTTAACACTGTTATGAATTGGAATCTATTTTTGTAAATATATAAGGCTAAAAACTTATTGTTTATGTATCTACATCTCTACCTCAATTTATCTTCTATGTGACCAATACCATGTTTAAGATGCAACAAATATTCCTTTGAAGCGATGATACATTACTTGTAAATTGCTTATAGCTTGACATTTGATCTTTGTTTATAAACCCTACGTTACATAGTTCAATACCTTGAGTCTTATTTGGAATAATTATCAAACTTTAAAACATTTTCATAACTGAAGTTCCCCAGCTATTGTGTCATAGCAGTAAGGTGTATACTTTAGGGATAACACTTGGTATTCGTTGTCATAGGAAAACTCTACCAAATATAGGTATTCTTCCCACTTTATAGGTATTTCCATTACATACATTCTCAACATATCTCCGATGACTTGATTAACTCACTCAATTTTCCCATCCATTTATGGATGATGGGTTGTGTTGAGATTGAGTTTGGTTCCAAATTCCTTGAATGAACCTTTCCAAAAGTTCAAAGTGAACTTGGAATCTCAATATGAAACAATTTCCTTAGGAATTCCAAGTATCCTGGAAACTTCTTTCGTATAAATATCTGCAATCTTTGTTGCTCTAAATGTTGACTGGATAGGTGTAAAATGAGCATATTTTATTAATTTATTGACAACCATCATAATGGAGTCATGTTTCTTTGTTTTCCTTGCGTGATAAAGTTGATGGTTACCATTTCCCATTTCCACTTTGGAATTGGAAATGGATGGAGTAGACCAGCAGGTTGTCTTCGCTCTGTTATCACTCTTTAACATTCAAGGCCCTTAACAATGAACCTTGCTATCTATTTCTTGATGCCCGACCAAGAATATTCCTTCTTAACAACTGTAAGAGTTTTTCAATATCCAGGATGGAATGCATAGGGAACATTATGCATGTCTTGTTGAATGATTTTCTTCAATTTATCCCTTTCAAGTACATAAATTTTAATGTTGCACAGGATAATTCCATCTTCCTCCAATCTATAATGCATATATTTCAATGACATGTCATCTGAACATAAGGATTCCTTAACTTGCAAATAATTCTCATTTGAACTCCATGCTTCCATCAATCTTCTCTTCAAATCTATTTTCCAACTACTGATGGTTGTAATATTTATCAGTTGATTTCTTCTACTAAGTGCATCTGCATCTCAATTTTATTTTCCCTTGATATGATTAGTTTCAAAATTGTCTTCGTTCAGGAATTCCATCCATCTAGATTCATGAGCATTCAAGTTGGATTATTCAAAAAAATACTTTAAGCTATTATGATCTATCTTCAACTCAAATATTCTACCCATGAGGTAATCCACATTCTCAAGGCATAAACTATGACATTGAGCTCAAAATCATGAGTTTCATACCCCTTTCTATGCTCCTTCAATTTATGTGATTCACAACAAATCAAATATCCTTCTTACATCAGAACTCCATTGAGTCCTTCCATAAATGCATCTATGCATACTACATATTCCTCATTTGGATATGCAATCTTTAAAATTGGTGCACATGTGAGTAATTATTTTAGAAGTATGAAATTATCCTCACATTTATGATTCTAAATGAATTTCACACATTTATACTGTAAACATGTAATGGGATTCGCTATTTTGGAGAAATCTTCAATAAATATCTTGTAATATCCAACCAACACCATAAAAGATCTTACCTCTATTACATTTCTAGGAGTGGGTCATTCTTGTATAGATTTTATTTTAGTAGAGTCCATGGCCACTCCTCCTAAGATAATGTGACCCAAATATAACAATTTCTTTTGATAGAAAGTACACTTATTCAGCTTAGCATACAATTAATTTTCTCTTAGAATTTGTAAGGTTACTCTCAGATGTTCTTCACGCTTTTCCTCAGTCTTGGAATAAATTAATATATCAGCCAAGAATACAATAATAAATTTGTTTGAAAATTCCCTAAATACACCATTCATAAGGAATATAAATGTGGTTGGTGCATTTGTCAGCCCAAAATGCAAAATTATGTATTCATAATTCCCATACATGGTTATAAAATAAATTTTAATAATATCTTCATCCTTGATACATACTTGATGGTAGCTTGATCTTAAGTCGATTTTAGAGAAGACTCTTTCTCCTCACAATTCATTGAACAGATCATAGATCCTTGGTAATGGATACCTATTTTTAATGGTGTCTTTGTTCAACTAAATATAATCCATGCATAACCTCATGGTACTATCCTTCTTTCTCATGAAGAGGGTAGGAACTACCCATGGTGATACATTGGGGCATATATAACCCTTCTTCAACAATTATTCTACTTACATCTACAATTCCTTCAGTTGAGGTGTGCTCATTCTATAAGGATATTTGGACATCAGCACTGCTCTCGGTACCAAATTGATTGTGATATCAATATACCTCTTAGTGGGTAATCTTGGTACATCTTGAAAAACATCTTTAGACTCCTGCAATATTTCATACTCTTTAACAAATGGTTCTCGATCAATTTGTAACTCTTCAGCATGGATCAAGTACAACTAACAACCCTTCCTAATACACGTCTTCATTTGCATGGCTAAGATCTGTCTAATAGATATCGGTCTCGGAATTCCCTTTATTTGAATTGGATTCATGTCCTCATCTAGACACATAATGGTTTTGTCATGACAATATAGAATGGAAAAATGCAATTCCAACCAATCCATATGAATCAATATATCATACAAACCAAGGGGAATTATATATGAATCATCCCCTGTTTGGAATCCATTCATTTTAAAACAATAGTCCTTGATTATTGAAGTGACCTTTCCTTTCATTACAGTGACTAATTGCATCATTCTAGACTGTGGAAATTTACTACTCACTAAGTGACATATTTCAATCACATTAGCATTAATAGAAATGTAGGTGGCTCCAGAATCATTTAAAATTTAAATTGGTACATCACCAATCTCACCTTCAATATCGATCATGGATGATTGATGGTTTGCTTGTCGATTATCCAAAGCTGCATAAATTCGAGGTATGCTCATCACTACATCTTCTACTATGGTAGTTTTTGGAACATTATATACGTTGTCCCCTTTTCTACCCCTCTTTGGACATTTATTAACATATAATCACCTCCATAGTTCCAACATTTAACTCAATATTGCTATCTTTGTCCTACACAATCAACCATCTTTGTACACTAGACATAATTTGCTCTTTGGAATTTTTAGTCTAGTTACCTTTAACATCAAGAGGCCTAGACCTATTTTTCCTCTAGTCTAGTTTGTCTTTTAATTTACCTTTCCAAATTTTGTGTAGATGATGTCTTCCCTTATCTTGCTCATACAAGAATTTAGCCTTCTTTATGGATTCCTTAATAGTATGAGGTTCATCATAAGTAATTGTCCCAATAGTATGCTTGTAATCCACTTAGAAATCGGTGAATTTTAACCTTTTCATCTTGAATGAACCCAATATATCTTAATAGTTCCAGGAATAACCCCTTATAATCTTCCATATACATAACATTCTACCCTCTTCTATAATGTATCTTATTTAACAAAAACTGAAAAGATTCTTGGAATCTTTCTTATTTTGGGCGTAACGTTTCGCTCATAACTCAGAATTGGGAGAACTTTGGACCATTGGAAAGATACTGAAATTCTATATAGATTTTTGTTTTGAGGTTTTTCCTAATTCCCTACCATTTTTCAGAGGTGGGCGTTTTAGTAACAGAGCATCTTTTAAACTATGATTTGTTACTAAAATGCCTGTCCCGAAAAATGGGTAAGGAATTAGGAAAAAATAAAAAAAAGAAAAGTTGTAGATAATTTAAATACCTTTAAAATGGTTCAGATTCTGCCCAATTCTGAGTTACGAGCGAAACATTATGCCCATAATATGAAATATTCCTGGAATATTCTAGTCTACATTTTGGGCAAAATAAAACCTTTTGGACATATTGCCAAATCCGAGTTCAAAGAAATCATATATTTTCCTGTCATGATACAACTAAGACAGGTGTTCATGCTTAAAATACCTTTGAAACTTCTTCCATCAAATATGCTTTTCATCAATATTTTTCAACTACATTGGTTTCTCCCACCACTAGTAATCCTTTCCTTGAAGATTTCATATAGCGATTCAGGCCTCCTGATTATCAGAGTAATCATGCAACTACAATTATTTCTCCATTTCTAGCAACCACATTTGTGTACTTTCCCCTTATTTCTCTCCATCAAAAGTAGGAGGTTTAATTTTTCTAATTTCACCCTATAATGGGCACTCATCATATTTCATCTTTTGATATCTTTTAGATACTGAATCTGATATATTTTCAGGTGCCCACTTTCTATGATGACTTTCAATTGAATTATCATGAGAATGTTGCCCCATCTTTCTCATAGATCTACTTCTTGAGTGTCGGTGTCTCTAAGAAAATCCTATGCTCAGATAATCTCCTTCTTCCCCTCTCGTAATGGAAGAGACATGTTGCAATTGATTTTTCAATTGCATTAAGTTCTGCAATGTTTGTGGATTCACCTAATTATGTTTCTCTAGGTTCTGTAATATTCTTCCATTTCCCGTCTATAAATCTTTTATGGTTTGGAGCAATTTCTCTACCTCCACCTTTGTCTTATGGCCATTGGATTTTGTTCTTTCGGAATTCATCCCCACTTCCCAGTGGGAGAGGAAAGTCTTGGTTCATTCTCCATTTTCACTACACCACTTTCTATTTAATCTAACAATATGTATATTTGTCTATTTTGTTGACACGAAAATATTCACACACATAATTTTATCATATCAAGCATGCATTTTTCCTTTCTAGACTTTTCATCCAATGATTTAAGTATGGTTTAATCATATTAGATACAATATGACACAAATATCTATTCTATAACTCATGACGTTTGAGAGTTGAAGCCTTCACTCTGATACCACTATGTAACGTACCATGTTATGAAACTATAGCACACCCAATATTTTCCACATGCCATGGATTTTGTGGGGTGATAGCATGTACTCGTGCTCTTAAAATTTATATAAATATATATGGAAGGAATTTTCCAACTCTCCACTTGAAAATAGCCAAATTCATTAAAGAAAATAAGATAGGACATGAAATTGAATTGATAAACAAATCAGATAAACGCATTCCCTCAATCTAGCAGCTATAACTCAAACCTGTCATAAATGTATTAAGCAACCAACCAATTGGATTCATGGTTTAACATTAAAACTTAAGGTCACCGACCCAAGTTTAGCTTCCATAGATAGCCTGGATAAGTGTTTTGATCACAAAAAAAACATCCAACATTCTTTGCAAGGAAAAAGGAATAATAATTGAACATTATCTCAAAATATTTTACTTGGTAAATGAATGTTATAGACATGAACATTCACCACATTTAGTCAATTTTTGAGAAATTTATATTAACATGAAATTCATAGATTTCCACGGGGAATAAGCAATCACCAAAGGCATAATTCCATCAAGTATGTTCTATTACAACGAACTATTAAAATAAATGACACCACCAACCCAAATTGATAAATTCCATACTTAGACTATTTTTGGGCAATTTCATTAAACAAAGCTAAACACCTCCCTACATAAAATATGCTTTCATAGCAGCATAAATTCCATCAAACATTTTCTTTTACCATTAATGTTGACAACGACAATACTCATAATATTTTTCATATGCATTTTTCATTATTATTCATACATGGAAATATTCATAAACAAATACGCAAAATTATGTTTAACTTATTCAATTTACAAAACTACATCTCCAATACAGATATACAAGTTCTTCATAAATAATTCCAAAACTCTAAAATAATTGGCAGTAATTAATAAGGTGATAAAGAATTCATTATAAATAAAACAAAAGTGTCATATTAAAAATGAGTACAATTCAGATCATTTAGGAATCATTGATTTGTTCCCATTTTATTCAAACTCATACAAGCGCTAAATAAGTTGATACAGAGCATCAATTAGTTACCTATATAAATAATTAATTGGGTAACTGGCTACGTGTGAGGAAATATCCACCAAAACATAGACTTCCTTGCTCATAAATCTCTCATCAAGGTGCCACACTCGAGCTAAGGCTATGAATCCTCTAGGAGGACGCTTGAGGTTGATAGAAAAAGGAAATGAAATGTGCATAGAGTAATCCTCCACCAATATATCTATCGTAGCTTGGCACTCACCCAATTTCACACCAATAGCATGGTTCTTTCTTTCCAGTTCCAATAACTCATCTTCAACCAGTTCCAAACCAAACAGTGAATTCCCTTCCTCGATATCTATTCCAGATCTAAATAGTGAAATACCTTACACTAGGCTTCCACTATCAAATAGTGCCCAAAATTTCCTCCAAGGAAGGTTCATACACAGTTCGTAAATTCATTGGAAGCATAAAAAGGGATAAACATGGAATTTAACTTCTAATAATTCCATATGACATTTTACAATTTCCCAAACAAGATCGAATCACAGTTCATAACCTGCACCCCCACTAGGCAAGATGGTTCACTGACAATATAAAAAACACAATGGACCTTTCATGTGTATCTGCGAGTAAGAGAGTTAGAGAGTTTGTGTCTCAATTCTTCCTTCATGCATGCCTTTAGCTACTTCAAAAACATCACCCATGTGTTCTTCCCTCAAAGACTCACATCCCATAAGTTATTAAACTTTCGCTTTAGCATGCCACTAAACCTTTGTTTTGCATGAAGGATAGATTATAAAGTCCAAAAGGTTAATAATATCAAAGTCTGATTGAAATATTGTAAGCGTCAAGGTTAAATATAGGGTCTTGTTATAAACCCCCCTTAAGTTGTTTACAACCCCCTTTCCTTCCCACTAGTGCATGCATAGTCCTCTGTTCTTTGTAGCATTTTCCTCGTACACAACCAGCTGTATTTTTATATTAATTTATCAAAATACAATTTGTTCATCCTTTCATGCATTTCATCATCAACCTTTAAATCATTACATCAAGGGTTCAAAACTAAGGTTTTACACATATTCATGTTTAGCAATCTATTTCCTCATGCATAGGTCCACATAGAAGGGGTCTAATCAATAACTATCTTCAATGATAACTTTTGCAAGTAGAGATGTGAAATGGGTAAGCATGCACTTTATCTTAGTCATCAATGCAGATATCCATGATCAAGGGTTGGAATTCAATGCGGGAATAATGTGTACACCATGATCTGACGTAGCCATTAGTACATAGGATAGGGTTAGCCATAGAGATACCAATCCACACTCCATGCACAACCTTGCAACTACATGCTCCATGCACAAGTAGACATTAAAGGAAATTTGGGGTCTAAAATGGACCTTATAAGAAAATGATCCAACCATAATTTCATTCGAAACCAACAAAATTCCATTAAAGTGACTCAACCATAATGATTGACTAGACATGTTTGTCATAAAAAAACTACTTTTTTGTTCGTATTTTCAACATATATCCCTCTATTTTTACTCAAATTTCGAGTGGGAGCACTCATTGGATGTGGAATTAAATTTTTCATCCAACGAGTACCCACACTGCATACTTTTGACAGACGTTGTTGTGCCAAAAACAAGAAATACTTGAAAAACATGATGATGAAAAAAATGTGATGAACATCATTACGTTTTTTCAGGTATTTATTTTTTGGGGGGAAATGGGGTCCATCAAAAGTATGCAGTGTGGGTACTCTTTGGATGTGTAATTTAATTCCGCATCTAGCGAGTCCTCTCGCTTGAAATTTGAGTAAAAACACAGGGATATATGTTGAAAATATGAATAAAAAACTAGTTTTTTTCTTTCTTCCTCCAAAATTAATAATTATTATTTTATTATTTCAACTATTATTTTATTATTTTCCTTAGGAGGACCATTTAGTTTGACCTATAATTTTCACCTTACCCTATTAGTTTAGATAGCGATACAAAGAAATCAAATGTATCTTTAAATTTTGTGAAAAATAATATTATTAATGACAAAAATGGTTAGGATTATATTAATAAAAGTATTAAAAGTGACTTTCAAAAAAGACATGTATTTATAGTCATCTAAAGGATAAACTATTACTCCAAAATAAAAAAACTCCCTATACAGATGTAAATTCGAACATATTGACCAACTAACATCCTATAGAAGAAATTCATTGAGAAAAAAACTAGCTAGTGGTGTCACTATCTATACTATGTACATCATAAAAATAGCATCATCTTCTTCTGCATTACTCACAACATCTTTTGTAGCATATTCATCTTAACTAGTGTCTTCATCATCTGGGTGTTCCTCAATATTTCCCTCTATATAGCATTTTCCTAAGAAATTTCATCTCCTGAGTGTCCATGGTATCATCTTCTTCATCCTTATTGTCTTCAGTAGGAATGGATTGCAAACCCTTGGTCCCATCTTTCTCTGCTAAGATGGAAATGATTTGGGCCAATTGTAGGATTTAATTTCCATTGCCATTTTTTGCATCATAGCTTTCATCATTTTTATAATTGTTTCCAACTATGAGGTCTTCATTCTTAATTACAATGTTATCAATTTATTTCAAAATCTCGTCACAAACCCTAATCACCCCTTCAATACCGATGATATAGACATCCAAACCAGAGTTGAAATTTAATATTTGCTGAGAGAAACATTATATCTGATCCAATCGCCCATCCAACACTAACCCATCAGGAGCCAATTGATCGATGACAACAATCAGACCTTCCATTTGGTCACTCATCCACCTCATCTGGTTGCAAAAAACAAGAATGCGGGATTGGGAAGCACTAACTTACTCAACCTGATCCTCAATCCTTTTTTCTATATCTAGAGTGTTGATCCACTGTGATAGGGAATTACTTGAGAATGAAAGACCAAATAGATAACAATCTCGACATAAGAAAGCATATCTCCTCATGCAAAGGAGAAGGTAGAGGATATCCCAATATTCCTCACCACCATTCCAATGTCACAATCCTCCCAAATCCTAGAGCCTCTAAAACTACGAATAGGGAACCAATTCCCACCACAACTTACCGAACACCAAACCTTCCTAGAGCCCCAACTCTCTCTACATACAATATGAGATTAAGAATTACCTCCACAAGAAAAGGTGGACTAACAAATAGTACCTCCACACCAACCTTCATTAATATTTCTTGTGCGGCCCTTTTATATTTGAGCTTCATCACCAACAAAAAGGCCTTCTACCCTCCAAATGTCATCGATCATGATCACAATAATGACACCCTCCTGCCACCAAGTTTAAAAATTAAAGAGGTAATTATGCATCAATAAATGCCAAGGAACAAACATTAAGGGAGAAAACAATGTTGGATTAGTCCCCCATTTTCAGTTAAAACTCATCGAGGAAGATGAGAAGCTTGATTAGCTAATCTGTTATCTAGGGATTTATGCTCTCTTCTAACATTAAAGAGGTGAAGTAACTTAATTTAAGGGAGGAAACCCATAATGTGTTTATGAAGTATTCCAACATTTTGATCCACTATATCCTAATAATTCCTAGCTTGAGAGAGGATGATAAGTGAATCACCAATTGCCACCAAATAATGAACAAAGCATAATGCTCCGCCTGATTATTGATACCAGTCCCTAAACAACAAGCATAGGTCTTTACGATATTTCCTCCTGGGTAAAAAAGAAACCCCCCCCCCCCCCCCACACATACCTACAACCTCGGGATTACCCTTTGAATATCCATCAAGAAAGAGGATATGAGACTGCATACTTTATTGCCATTTATGAAATTCTTCTTGATTCATTTCTAACTGCCAAGAAGGAGCATGAACATTCATTCCGAGTCTTGAATTTTGAAGCCAGTTTTGGTTTAAATTTTTTTATCCATAATTCCTTTTTTGAAGTCCAAGATTATGCTTTAATAATACGATATTGAAGGGATTCACTCAAAAGAGAGATAGCTGCTACTATGGTGTCTCCTTCTAATATCATTTTGTCTTCAAAGATTCCATAGTTTCTAGTTGCTCGAACTTTCAAACAAATGTATTATGGAAGGGAGACTAGATATGGGTCAAGACAGGATTCCCATTTAAGATTCCTATATATCGACCTTTCCAATTTAGAAGAAGCCCATTCCTAGTGTCTGGAATCTCAAAGTTATTATCCAACTCCTTCACTGAGTGCTTCCAAACATTGTTATTATAATTGCAGTGAAAAAAAAGATGAGAAATTGTCTCTTATGATTCTTCACATATGATGCATAATGAGGGTCTTTTTATATTTATTTATTTTTAATTCTTAGAAGTAAGAATTTTTCCTTGAACCAATATCCAATAAAAGAAATTTATTTTGGGTTTATAACCCATATTGTTGCCAAATTTTATCCTGCAATCTTGAGAAAGGCGGTTGTTGTTGTTCCTTGTAAAGAATTTAATAACCCTCTTTCACCAAATAATAACCTTTTTTCCCCCATCCTCTATTGTCTTTTATGTCCATACTTATCGTGGCATCTCCATGAATATTTTGAAGAACTTCCACAAGTGAAGGATTCAAAATAGCAGTGACATTCAAATTCTTCCAACTAGCCAAATTTTTAGAAGGATCCCATTTAGATAAATCATACAAAGTTATAATACCACTTTCACTGAGCCAACATTTTATTGTCGATAAATCGGGCCTCATAGTTAGATGGGTTATGCTAAGGATAGAATCCTTCCATAAATTTATACTTTTCCCATTACCCAGGATACAATAAATTCCATATTGGACGATTTTTCCAGTTACCTTACAAATTATCCAAATATTCGATCCTTTTGGATCCTAAGAACAATCATCCACACACCATAATCTAAAGTGTGAGAGATACTTTTTCCTGAAAATACCTTTCCACCAAGATTTTTCTCTAGAGACTAGATTCCAAATCAATTTAGCACCCATGTCCTGGTTCATCAACAAACGATCTGAATGCCAAGACCTCCATGGCCTTTATGGGATTTAACTAAGTCCCACTTATCCTGATGGAACTTCTTTTTATTGGTTTTCCCCCCTTTCCAAAAGAATTTTCTTGAAAAGTTGTCCAATTTTTGCATAATTCCTTTTGGAGAAAGAAGAGAAGGACATTGGTACAAGGGTAAATATGAGATAATTGACCTGATTAAGATAAATTTTATAGGTGTATTTATCCACCACAAACCCCATCTTTACATTTTGTCTTAATTTTTTTAAAGTTACTTCACATTTGGCGCTTTTTAAATTTTTTTGTGCAATAGGAGTTCCAAGATATTTGAAAGATGTCCAAAATCGTATTTCCAACAAAACCCAAAACTTGAGAAATACATTACATAAGTTGAGGAGTAATATTCCAACCAAAAATTTTACATTTTCCCTTGTTTACTTCTCTTCCTGAAACATATAGAAAGTGATATAAAATTTGGTTGAACCTACTAGCATTAATTACTGAAGATACTCCTAGAAGAACGGTATCATCAGCGAATTGGGATTTGTTAACAAATTTAATCCTGCTATCAAGAATTCCACATAAATTTCCTTCCTTGTGTTCCTTTATCAACTTCCTACCCAAAGTTTATTCCATAAGATTGTATAAAAAGGAAGATAAAAGACATCCCTACCAGAGGCCTCTTGAAGCGTGGAAAAAAATTGTGGTCTACCATTTATCAGAGTGGAAATCCAGGGATGACTTATATAGGCTTTGATCCACTTTAAAATGAGAGGGGAACCCAAATCTATCAAGAACTTCAAAGAGAAAGATATGGTGGACCCTGTCAAAAGAATTGGCCATATAAAATTTAATGGCCATCCCCTACTCCTTTTTAGAAACACTGGAATGCATCGCTTCTTGAACCAACACAATATTATCCATATTATTCCTTTTTTCAACAAATCCATCATGTCCTTCTGAAATAAATTATTGGAGATGAGGATTTAGATGATTAGCCAAAAATTGTCAAAATTTTGTAAGAGGAATTACAAAGAGAAATTCATTTGAAACAAACAATAGAAGTGGGATGAGCAGCTTTAGGAATCAGATACAAGAAGGATGAATTCATGGCTCCACCAATCTTATATTTTCCTTATTTCCAATTCAACATTTTACATAAATATGCTTTCATGATGGGCTAGCGAGCCTTATAAAAATGAATGGATAACCCGTCCAGAGTAGGAGACTTGTCATCTCCTAACCCCCTAATAGCAACAAACAACTCAGGTTCACTGATATACTTTTTCAACATGTTATTCTCATATGTATAAATCAGAGTTGGAATGTTTTCTAGAAAATTATATTTAGTGATAGAATACTATGCCCCCTGCTATGTATACAAATATTTAAAATGTTGAAAGGCTTCCTAGAAAATGTCGGGAACTAGAAATATTAGCTCCCTCCTCAGTTTGTATTTCACGGATTGCATTCTTATTTAATATAATTTTAGTTTGATTATTTAATATTTTCAACTATTTTTAACGTATTTTTAGCTCTGACTTTACTATACAAAGCTTGGATTCCCAACATAGAAATGAGAGCCTTTAACATAGACATTCCAAGTTGTTTCTGCGATTTGGTAGGCCTCTTCTTGATTTAACCACAGTGGATTAAATTGGAAAGGAGTAGGACCCTCATTTTCCATTTCCTCTAGAGTCAAACATATTGGCCTATGATCAGAATTCGTGCATGGAAGAATTTGAGCATTCAACATATACCCATATTGCAGAAGAGAACTATTTACTAGAAATTGAACCAAAGGAGCATCAATATGACCTAGGCATATCCTCTTATTTGTCCATGTATAGACCCCTCTCTTTGGTTTTGTATCAACCATATCTAAATCAATTAGAACTTCAAAATTCTCACTGAAGGGGTCACTTACCAAAGAGCCACCTCTTCTCTTTTTGTGTGATATTGTGGCATTAAAGTCATCAACTATGATATTGCACTGATTCTCTCTAAGATAACTCAAAGATCTCAAAAATGCAGGTTTAAGATTGCGACAAACATGACCATAAACAATACTAGCAATATTCGGCCATATTGACAATTCCTGTAAAAAAAATCGAAACATGTTTAAAATACAACGAATATTCAGCATAGTTCGGATACGATACATTCAACAAACCCTGAACCAAATTCCACTATGGGCAATTTATTTTTTTTATAGAAACAGTCATTTAAAAAAACACATTTTGAATTTTGAATTGATTTCTACTACATTATCATGAGTCTTGTATGATGTCGATTGTAGAATAGTAAATAGTGAACATGAGTTTGCAATTTTTCATTAATTTATTCAATTAATCATTTTTCTTTTTATGTACTTTGTCATTTAAAGTTTTACATTTTTTTAATGTAGTCTACCTTTTTAAGTTTTACTTTTTCGGTTTTACAATTTACCAAGCTAAGCAACTTAAAAGTTTAAAAGTTAAGGTTATTTAATTTTCTTTAAAAATTGAGGCTCATGTCCAAGTTATATATACAAATTTTCAGAAGAAATATTTGTATGATTATTTAAAAAATATAGATTTCAAAATAATAACAATGTGACAACAATGTAAAAGTGAAGACTAGAGTAGATTTTACTATGCATTATTTGTTGTTTTTGTTATTTATATCTTTTGTTTCAAGTTCTAAATGTGGATGATGGCATCCTAAACATTGTTATATGATATAATATGTCATATTTAAAAATTGAGATATATTTCAAGTTTTTTTCAATGACTAATGAATGTATAAGTTTATTTTTTAACATTAAAAATGCATGTTTTTTGTATTTATAAGATGTCTACTTTCATTTTTTGTTACTTGATATTTTTGTTACATATTTTTTCAGTATCATATCTGAATCATATTCATATTAATAATTGAATCTTGCTACTAGTCATAAATGTTGCATATTTTAATAATTTCCCTACTATCAGTCACCTCCAACTTTTCCATAATCGAGTGTCTATCCTCAACCTCTTGCTTAAGAGAAAATTTGTTCATATCCCAAAACAAAGCTAATCCTTGTGAAGATCCTGAGGAGTTTTTTTTAATTCCTATTCCATTTTTTCAAATTGTTTGAAAAAATTGAATTACTTCGATGGCTTCCATTTTTGTTTCCCTGAGTAAAAGAAGGGAGCCTTCGTTCTTTATATATCAATTGCCTCAATGTTTCAACATTTTGCTTTCCTCCCAAACCTCTACAATTCCAAGAGATGATGTTCAATTTTTTTTTTTTGTGTTCCAAATTTACATCCAAACTCCTCTTTTCCCCTTCTTTATTAACGTTGCACCCTTCATGATCATTCTATGGATGTCCACTTTCCCAATTGTTTTTCTTTATCTGCTTCTTCCTAACACAATGTCTTTATGGACCTTCTACCTATTTTTTTGTTCATCACCTTATCTTCTTTTGTTTCCTCTGATGATTCTTCTTTAGTAAACTGAGAATGTTGTCCTACTTCCTCATTTGTCCCGTATTGGGACTCTAGAGAAAAATGAGCATTTATCTCTATTATTGAGTGCTCTAGAAGACCTTACACTAATTATTTTATTTCGATATCTTATAAGATTGGTTGGGAAATCGATTAACTTCCAACAAGATATTGATTCTCTACTTGTGCCATAATACCAACATAATCCTTGGCAACAAAAGGGAGGAATTTTTTTAAGGTATCTAGAAAATTAGATACCACTATAATTACCTGAGTTTTCCCTTTATTTTGAACTTTCTGTCATTCTTTTGTTTTCTTTTTTTCTATTTCCTTTGTTCAATTTTTTAGCAATTCCTTGCAAAATGCCCATATTCATGACAGTTCTTGCATTTAATAGGAAACTGATCATAATCAACTTTTTGTTCGTGAGATTAGCTAACCATGACAAGGTTTACCACTTCTAGAAGTTCCTTATCTAAATCTACTTCTACACATATTTGTGCGCAAGAGAACATAGGTTAATTAGGTTCATATTTATCGATATATTAACCTAAAGAGTTTCCAATTAATGCACGTCCATCATCAGACCAATAGTGTAAGGGAAGATGAGGTAATTTCCCCCAAACTGGGATAGTAGAAGGAATGTATTTCTCAAGTTTAAATGATAAATTCCAACTATTTAAATACACGCCTCAGGGGTCCATGAAGTAAGGTCCATTTTGGAAGATTAAGTCACGGTCCTCGTTAAATCAAACAGGAAGACGTAGTAACCCTTTCGACGGAAATAGCATTGCATCCTTCTTGATAAAAGAGGCTGCCAATTTTGATATATTTTTATATGTGTTGAATTTTGATTGTATTATAGGCCGTGATAAGACTAATTTTATCATTGACCAAATTAGATAAAAATAAGAAAAGAAAATTACATACATTATAAAAACTTTACAAAGTTTATGAAATATTTATGTGAGAGTTTTGTGCTACTGTCACTGCAGTGTTGTACTGTTGTCACTTCATGTGTGTGTGTGTGTGTATCCAGGTGTCATCGAGGTTCAAGAACAAAGAAATGGTATAGACAAAGATATAATTATAATTACATAAGAACCATTGAGGTGTATTTTTGTTAGAGACTAGTTGAGAAGAAGCTTGAGGATTGTTAGAAATGTAAATCTTTTAATGCTACTTTTTTGTAAGTCCTTCTAGGACAGTTTGTTTGCAGAAGCCTAAGTGTTGGCAGTTATGTATGGCTTTTAAATCCTTTTTATGTAAGTCCTTATGGGAGAGTTCATGTTTATTCAATATAAATAAAAGACTTTTTTCTTTGAAAAATATATACCTTACCAATTCCAAAAGTTTATACAACTTAATTCCATATGTTTATATTTGAAATAATATTGTTAACATTTTTAATCTTATCTTATACAATCTTTAAACTTTTCTTTTTCAAAAGCAAAATGTGCAATCTTTATATTTATGCTCTTTCTAAAGTCTGAAAAAATGGTCTCATTTTTCACTTTTTCTTTTTCAGTTTAATTTAATTTTTTAAATTATAAAAATATTAATAAACATCATTATAATTTAATATTTTTTAAATTTTCAAAAAATATTAATAAGTATTTGAATTATGAAATGGTAAATTATTATATTATGTACTACATTACAATAATAAATTATTATTAATAATAAATTCTTATTAAAATCCTTTGAAGTTTGAATTATGAAATAGTCAATTATTATTTATTGTATTATTTACTGCATTACAAGTCAATAACAAATATTTTATTTTATTTTCAAATAATAATATAAATAATTTAATAATATTAAATAATGATATTGTAAAAACAATTTTCATTTTCATTTCGAAAAGATATATAAAGAGGTCATAACCTTAATATTTAAAATCAAAAGTATCTCTCTGTTTTATCCAGCTTGAAGAAGAAAATTAATATAGCTAAGAAAAGAACAAACTTCCATGAGCTTCATAGTGAAACAGGGAATTGGACAATTCTGAAAACACCATGGGTGAAAAGGATTTTCCTACTTTGTGAGACTATGAGCATTGAGGATGAATGTCATTTTCTTTTAGAATGCCTTGTGTATGCCCAAATTCAATCATAGTTTCCTTATCTTTGCTACAATTCTAACGTCCATGATCTTGTAATGTTAGTTGTGGAGCCTAATCTTCCAGATCCAGAGATATTATTTAGTCATGTTTGTAACCCAGGTGTACTGTACACTCATTCCCCCCTGCCTTGGGGTTTGGGGACAACGCCCTCGAGACACGGGGGTTCGGGGGCAGCGCCCCTGAGAAACGGGGGTTAGGGGCCGAAGCCCCCAAGAAATTTTTTTGGGATATGTGTTGGCCAACAATTTTGTGGACCCATGGTATTGGATTAAACCTATAATTTCCCCATTGTATTTCTCCTATAAAAGAAAGCATTGTAAAACAACTGAGGATTGTATTGTATTGTATTGGAAGAGAGACTATGAGAGTGTGAAGAGGAAGTGCAGTGGTTTTGCTGCAGGGTGTATCCCTTCATCTTTCTGGACTGTAATAAAAGGACTGGCAATTTCTTTGTGGACGTAGCCCATTGTTTGGGTGAACCACGTTATATCTATGTCTCTCTATAATGTTTTAATGTGTTTTGCATCTTGTTTATTGATTTAACTATATATCTGTTATTGCTCTGTGCTCTTGTTTTCTAACAATTGGTACCAGAGCCAAAAGGTCTATTTGGTTGGTAAACTTGCAGGAAAGAAGGGTTCCTGGTTCGAGTGGGAGCAATGGCAGAAGAAGGAAAGTTTAGGGTCGAGAAATTTAACGGCAAAAACTATCAGTTATGGAAGATGCAAATGGAGGACTATCTATACCAGAAGGATTTGTACCTATCGTTGGGTGGAAAAGCGAAACAGCAAGCAGCTATGAAGGATGAAGAATGGGAGGTTCTTGACAGAAAGGCACTGGGAACAATACGGCTATTCCTGGCTTTGTCGATGGCCTTAAATATTTTGAAAGAAAAAACAACAAAGGGTGTGACGAGTGCATTGAGTAAGCTCTACGAAAAACCCTTGGCTTCTAACAAGGTATTTTTAATGAAGTGTTTATTTAATATGAAGATGTCAGAAGGAGGATCTGTTGCTGACCATTTAAATGAGTTTAATACACTTACCAGTCAGTTAAGTTCTATAAAAGTGAAATTTGATGATGAGGTTAGGGCTCTTCAAATCTTGTGCTCATTGCCAGAAAGCTAGAATAGCTTGGTCATGGTTGTAAGTAACTCTGTCCCTAGTTCAAACACTCTTAAGTTTGATGATGTTGTTGGTGTTATTCTTAGCGAGGAAATGCAAAGAAAAAGCACAAGTGAGACATCAGGTAATGCATTGACCATGGAGAGCAGAGGGAGTCAAAAAGAGAGAGGAAGGAGCCCAGGAAATCGCGGAAAGTCTAAAAAGGGTAGATCCAAGTCCAGATTCAGAAAAATAGAGTGCTAGAACTATGGTAAGAAAGGACATATGAAGAAAGACTGCAGAGCTCCAAAGAAGAAAGGAGACAGACATCAAGAGACTACTCCGGAAGCGAATGTAGCAGGTGATGTGTTACAAGATGTTTTGATTCTTGCATTAGATAATACTAGTGATTACTGGGTAGTATATTCAGGGGCTTCATCTCATGCTACACCCCATAGGAAATTCTTTCATGATTATGTTCAAGGTGATTTTGGGCATGTGCTATTGGGGGATGATGAACCGTGTAAAATTGTTGGAAAGGGTAAGGTACGGATTAAGTTAAATAATGGAAATGACTGGCTACTAAAGGATGCAAGGTACATTCCTGCTATGAAAAGAAATCTGATCTCAACGGGGCAGTTGAGAGATAGCGGTTGTTTGTCTACGTTTGGAGAAACGTGGTGGAATATCACTAAAGGATCACTGGTAATAGAAAAAGGAGATAGGGTAGGTACGTTATATTTATGTCCTCATAATATTGATTATTCTATCTCTATAGCTTCCACAGAAAAAGGTGCGGTGTTGTGGCATCATAGGCTTGGCCACATGAGTAAGAAGGGGATGCATTTTATCCACTTAAGGAAACTACTTCCAGATATGAAATAGGTAAGTTTGGAATTATGTGAAAAATGTGTTTATGGAAAATAGAAGAGAGTTATATTTCTCAGGGTTGGGAAACAAGAGAAGAGTTAAAAGTTAGAGCTTGTCCATATAGATGTATGGGTACCATCTCAGGTACAATCTCTTTGGGGCTCTCATTATTATGTTACTTTTATTGATGATGCAACTAGAAAAACTTGAGTTTATTGCATTAGACAAAAATCTGATGTGTTTGATACTTTTAAGAAGCAGAAAGCTTTGGATGGGAATGAGATAGGAAAAAGGTTGAAATGTCTCAAATTTGATAATGGAGGTGAGTACTGCAGCAAGGAATTTGACAGTTACTGTTCACACAATGGGATTCGTAGAGAGAATTCAGTCCCTGGAACACCACAAGAAAATGGTGTGTCAAAAAGGATGAACAGAATGATCATGGAGCATGCAAGTTGTATGAGATTGCATGCAGGGTTTCCCTTACAGTTTTGGGTCGATGCTGTAAACATAGTTGTTTATTTAATAAACAGAGGGCCTTCAAGCACTTTGGATGGTGAGATTCCATAGGAGGCATGGATAGGTAAACAGGTAAAATACTAATTTCTGTGAACTTTTGGTTGTGAATCATTTGTCCATATTGATAAATATGATAGAATAAAGCTTGAAGCTAAGTCCAAGAAATGCACCTTTATTGGATATGGGATTGATGATTTTAGTTATCGCTTATGGGATTTTGAAAATCGTAAAATCATTTGGAGTAGATATGTAGTATTCAATGAAAATGTTATGTACAAAGACCAATTGCAGGGAAATAAAGTGGAAAAGTAAAACACATAGCACACAGTGCTTGATGAAATCAAAGAAAATGAAGTTTCAAAGGCACCAGAAAATCAAGAACAGCATCAGGTACCTGAATTTCTTGCAAATGTAAGAAAATCTACTAGGTTAAGTAGACCCCCTAAACGATTCTCTCCTTCAATGTATTATTTATTGATGACTGATTCTGGTGAACCAGAATGTTATGAAGAGGCAATGCAGGTAGAAACTAGAAAGAAGTGGGAGCAAGGCATGGATGAGGAGATGGACTCATTGGTAAGAAACTAGACTTGGGATTTGGTTAAATTTCCTGTAGGAAAAAGAGCATTGCAGAATAAATGGGTTTACAGGTTGAAGGAAGAAGATGGAGGTAAGAAGTGGTACAAGGCTAGACTTATTGTCAAGGGGTTTGCACAAAACAAAGGTGTAGAATTTGCTGAAATATTTTCTCCTGTTGTTAAAATGAATTCAATTAGAACTATTTTAAGTCTAGTGGTGGTAGAATATTTGCATCTTGAACAATTAGATGTAAAAACATCCTTTCTCCACAAGGATTTGGAGGAATAGATTTATATACAATAGCCACAGGGGTATGAGGTCAAAGGGAAGGAGAATTTGGTTTGCAAGTTGAAGAAGAGCTTGTATGACCCGAAATAAGCTCCAAGGAAGTCGCACTTAAAATTTGATAAGTTTATGACAGAACAAGGTTATGATAGATGTCATTCTGACCGTTGTGTTTATTTCAAGAGTCTAGATAACGAAAGATATATTATCTGGTTATTGTATGTGGATGAAATGCTTGTTGTAGGGTTTAACATGTAGGATATAAATGTGATCAAAAGAAAACTAGTTAAATCATTTGCGATGAAGGGTTTGGGTGTTGCAAAGCAAATCCTTGGTATGAGAATAACAAAGATAGGAAAAATCACAAATTGACGTTGTCTCAAGGTGAGTACATAGAAAAGGTGTTAAAGAGGTTTAGAATGCAGAATGGAAAACTAGTTATTACACCTTTATCCAGTCATTTCAAACTAAGTAAGGAGATGTGTCTAGAGACACAAGAAGAGATGGATTACATGTCCAGAATTCCCTATTCATCATTGGTTGGAAGCTTGATGTATGCCATGGTGTGCACAAGAATAGATATTACACATGTAGTGGGAATTGTGAGCAGGTATATGAATAATCTAGGTAAAGAGCATTGGAAAGTAGTATAGTGGATTCTCAAGTATTTGAGAGGTACCACTTCTCATGCATTATGTTTTGGAGGTTCAGACATTGTTCTACAGGGATTTGTTGATGCAGATATGGCTAGTGATAAATACAACAAGAGAAGCACCACGGGATATGTGTTTATTGTGGGTGGAACAATAGTAAGTTGGATTTCAAAACTGCAATAGGTTGCTACACTTTCAACAACGGAAGCAGAGTATGTTGCTGCTACAGAGGCTAGTAAGGAGATGATTTGGTTGCAGAGGTTCATGGAGGAATTGGGTAAGAAGAAGGATAATAGCAGGATGTATAGTGACAGCCAAAGTTCCATTCATCTTGCAAAGAACTCAGCCTTTCATTCAAAGGCTAAACATATACAGCTCAAGTACCATTTCATAAGATCTGTTCTAGATGAAGAACTGTTAAAATTGGAAAAGATACATACTATCCAAAATCCTACAGACATGTTGACAAAGGGAGTAAACAGAGAGAAACTGAGTTCCTGCTTGGTTTCTGTTGGCCTTCAAGCATGAAGGTGAAAATAAGAAATTTGTCAAGTCCAAAGTCTAGAGCATAGTCCAACAAGTACAACAGTGGTGGAGTTGTTGTGATTAGAATCCAAGTGGGAGATTGTTGGTTGTGGAGCCTTATCTTCCAGATTCAGAGATGTCATTCAGTCATGTTTGTACCCTAGGTGTATTGTACACTCATTCCCTAAGCCCTTGAGAAAAAAATTTGGGATGTTTGTTGGCCAACATTTTTTCGAACCCATGGTATTGGGTTAACCGTAGTATTTTCCCATGGTATTTTCACTATAAAAGAAAATAATTGTAATATGACCGTGCGGGGTATTGTATTGTATTGTAGCATTGTAAACAATCTCTGTGATTGGGTGAGAGAGACTATGAGAGCGTGAAGAGGAAGTGCAATGGTATTGTTGCAGGTTTTATCCCTTCATCTTTCTGGACGATAATAAAAGGACTGGCAATTTCTCTGTGGACATAGCCCATCATTTGGGTGAACCATGTTATATATGTGTCTCTCTGTAATGTGTTTAATTTGTGTTGCATATTTTTTAATGTGTTTTATTTGCGGTCCTGTTTTCTAACAAGAAGGAGGCAGAAGGAAAATTAGGGTTTTTAGAAGACAGAGGTATGACGGGGGAATGGAGGAAGGTATCATGGGGAGGCGACGGAGCCTCCAAGACTCCAAGGAGATTTGGACTGCAGATCAGGGATATTTTGATAGATATAGAGATGAATAAGGATGGAAAACCAATGGTTCGGAAGCCAGTGCAGTGCATGCCTAAAGAGGACTTGATTCCAACCATGCAGGTTAGATCGTCCAAGATCAGGGAAAATATCCAGTATATGTTAGACCATGCATTGATTGGGAAATTTGTGGGAATGCAACCGTCAGAAAAATCCCTATTTTGGTGGATCAACTCTTCTTGGAAGCCTAAGGGGCACCATGATCTTCAACTAGGATCCAAGGGTTTCTTCACCATATCCTTCTTCAATGTAGAGGAGAGGAAAATAGTACTGGATGGGGGGGCATGCTTTTTATATTCGGTGGGCCTCTTTCTCAGACCCTAGAAGGAGAAGTTTTACCCAAACAAAGAGGACATGAAAGTAGCCCTAATATGGATCATATTGTATTCTTTTCCTGGGGAATAATGGGATCCGTAAATACTGGAGGATCTGGGGGACTTGTTGGGAGAACTCATCAAAGTATTGGAGAAAACTCTGATCCAACAAGACACGGCTTATGCTCGCCTATGTGTTTGCATGGATCTAATCAAAGAACTACCAGAAGCAATTCAACTGACATGGGATGATGGATACTGGATACAAACTCTAGATTATGAGTAAATCGATTTTCATTGTAGAAGATGTCACAAATACGGCCATTTATTTAGTGACTGTCCCATGAACCATCCCAAGAACACCACAGGGAAGGAAGAAGAAAAGAAGGACCAAGGGTTCATGAGGGTTCCATCAAGGAAGAGAGGAGGGCGAAAACAGGAGAATCAAGAACTCCACAAGAATACAATGATATCAAACAAATTCAAAATACTGGAGGATATCCCAGAGGAAAATACTGACAATCAAAGGGTGGCCAAGAAGCAAGACCAAACCCACCAAGAAATAGAGGGATTAGTTACGCAGATGGAGGAAGAAACAACCAAAGGAAAGCAACTAGAGGAGGAGCGCGAATTAGGAGATGAAGTAGAGGATGTGGACATCGAAGATCTGGATCTGGAAGAGATAGAGCAAGCACACATGGACATAGAAAAGGGCTATGTCCCATAGGAACAAGTAATCCTAACAAAAGAAGTTATCCTTAAGGCCCGAGCCTCCAACCAACTTGGGATAAGCACGGGTTCTCATAAGGAGACTAAACGAAAATTTGAGGAACCCACAAATAAATCAGGTAGGAAATCGAATAAATAGAGAGTGGCGAAAGCAGGTAGGCGGTTGGTTGAGTCGGGTAAATACCCAACCATCAAGGAAGCACTCGGAATGTAAGTAATTTTTCCAAATAAATATCTTATCATGGAATATTAGGGGCATGAATAACCCTCAGGCGGTTGGTTGAGTCGGGGAAATACCCAACCATCAAGGAAGCACTCGGAATGTAAGTAATTTTTCCAAATAAATATCTTATCATGGAATATTAGGGGCATGAATAACCCTCGTCAAGGTAAAATATTGAGTAAAAAGATCAAGTGAACAAATCTGGCAATAGTTTTCTTTCAGGAAACCAAATGTTCAGCAGCTCAGATTGACAATCTGAGTAAGAAAATATGGAAGGGTAGTACGGGAATAGGAATTGGTTCAAATTTCTATTCGAGAGGATTAGGGATCCTCTAGGACCCCACTAAGGTTAGCCTAGGGGGATTCCATGGAACCATATGTCTCCTATAAGCATACTTCAAGGTAATAGGATTTCCAGTGGAAGGGATGATTACAAATGTTTATGGACCTCACACCCCTAGTGAAAAAAGATCTTTATTAGGTCTCTGTGAAAGATTCGTGAACAGGATCCTGAGGCCCATTGGATAATCGGAGGTGACTTCAACCTTATCATTTTCCTTGGAAGAGAAAACAGTTGGTCGACATAGGCTGGAGGATAAATGCAAAAATTTCTGGGGTACCATTAAAGAACTTGCACTAGTAGACATCATCCCAGGGGAAGGATCGTTTACTTGGAACAATAAGCGGATGGGAGAAAGACACATTGCTTCCCATATTGACCAATTCTTGGTATCAAAATCCATCATTTATTTGGGCAGTGAAATGCATTCTACCACTCTCTTGGGAATAGGATCTGATCACTGGCCCATAGAATTGAAATGGAGTGGGTTGGGATCTCAGTTCAAGAAACCATTCTGATTCGAACAGTTCTGGCTTGAACACCCATATTTAAAAGAAAAGGTAAGAACTTGGTGATGAGGAGGGCTAGAGCATGTATAAGTTCCAACAGAAACTCAAAGGGATGAAAAATAGAATCGAAAAATGGAACGAGGAAGAATTTGGGAATATTTTTGCTGGAAAAAATCTCATTGAATCTCATATTCAGGAGATCCAATCCATGGGGATGAATGAAGGATACTATAGCAACCTGCAAATGGAAGAGTCTAGACTCTATTCTCAATTGGAGGAGCGGGAAAAGCAGGAGGAAATCCTTTGGCGATAGAAATTCAAGAATTAGTGGTCGAAAGAAGGGGCGAGGAACATGAAAATTTTCCACCGATTAGTCATCTAAAATAGGATGCAAAACAAAATATTCTCCATAAAGAATGCTCGAGGAGAACGAGAGGAAACCGGGGAAGGCATAGAGACTTCTCTGAACCAATATTTTAAGGACATAATGTCTAAAGCAAGGCAGGATGGGAGGGAGGATATTGCCAAAATCACCTAGCTCATTTCATCTCAGGTTACCCAGGATCAAAATGACCTGCTGATGAAACCTATATCCCTCCCAGAGGTTGATGAAGTAGTTTTTCAAATGAAGGAAGAAATGACCCCAAGCCTAGATGGATTTACAGTAAACTTTTTTCACCAATTTTGGGACCTAATCAAGATGGAAGTCTGAGGATTGTGGAAGACTCTAGGATCTCTAAACGGATGTTGCCAGAATTCAATTCCACCTTTATCATACTCATTTCAAAATGTGAAGGGGATGACTCCCTAGACAAATTCAGATCGATAAGCCTTTGCAATGTAATCTACAATATCACCACCAAAGTAATTGAAAATAGATTGAAGCTCCTCCTCCCGAACCTTATATCCTTGAAATAGTCAATTTTTGTGGAGGTTCGTCAGATAATATAAGGTATTATTTTGGTCCATGAATTCCTCCACTCCATAAAAATTCAAAAAATTATGGGAATGATGGTTAAGTTGGACATTGCAAAAGCTTATGATAAGCTTAACTAGAAATTCATTAGGAGCGCTTGAATCTTTCGGGTTTCGAAGGGACTTGGTGGACTGGATTATAAGCTTGATATCATTAATCTTCTTCTTTATTTTAGTTAATGGAGTCCCCTCTGGAAATTTCAAACCAACAAGAGGGATCAGGCAGGGGGATCCCTTATCCCCTTTTCTCTTTATTCTAATGGTGAAAGGGTTGGGTCGAGCAATTACAACCTCCCAAGATAGCAACGAGATCAAGGGAATCAAAATTCATCCGTTAGCGGCTAAAAAAACTCACCAAAAATTTGTGGATGACACAATGCTAATGGGGTACCCCTCAGTCCAAGAATCTAGAAATGTTTAGCAATGCTTATTGGATTTTGGAAAATCCTCGGGATTGGAAGCCAATGGTAAAAATTATCATGTTTTCTTCGTAAACAAACCGAGGATCACTAGACGAAACACCTATAGAATCATGGACTTCCAGGATAGCTCCCTTCCATCCAAATATCTCAGAACATCCCTAGTAAATTCACTAGCAAAGAAGGGTTCCTGGGGGGAACTTCTTGATAATATGAAAAATCTCTTGATGAATTGGAATCTAAGTCCCCTCAACCTGGAAAGCAGAATGGTGCTGGTACAATCGGTCCTTTAGGAAATTCCAACCTATCTCTTGGCCACCCTGGTAGCCCCAAAAGAAGTACTGGAGAGGATCATGAATATGCAAAGGGATTTCCCATGGAGTGGGAATAATGAAAAAATAAAGTGGGCCTTGGTGGACTGGGAAGCGGTTTGCACGCCAAAGAATCATGGCGGCATGGGTCTTAGAGACCCTGAGAAGGCCATTATAGTAAGAGTGGCTAATATTTGGTGGAGATGTATAACCCATGATAGAGAACCATGGGCATAAGTCTAGCATATCAAATACGTGGAAGGGTGGGAGAAAAAAGAGATAACTCGCTTCTCAAAAGACTACCCAGGGTCCCATATATGGCGAACATCATAGCAACGAAGGATTTTGATCTAGGACCATAGTTCTGGGAAATTCGAGATGGCGAGACAACCTAGGTGTGGGAGGATTCCTGGAAACAACTACCTCCACTTGACCACAATGAGGATATCCAACAAATAAGGGAATCCTGTAAATCCCAAGGTGTGATTAGGGTAAGTGATATTTGGAAGAATCAAACAAACGAACAGGACATTCGAATTAGGATTGACCGGGCATGGTAACTTCGTTTTTGGCCCATGAGAGGAAGTGATCGACAAACTAGAAGAAACATTGGACAACCAGTGAATATGAACTCACACAGGAAATGCCAAGCTTAGGTGGGGTTACAACTAAAATGGGTATTTCACAACAAAATAATCCTACGATATCTTGATTGGAGCTGACATCCAACCCATAGACAAAAGATGGGGAAATTTGTGGAAAAAAAATTATGGCCCAAAATTACTCTCTTTAGATGGCTTGTACTAAGAAATATAATTATTGTAGGCAAAAATATCATGAAAATAGGGATGGTTGTCCCTTACTATTCCATCATGTGCGAGTCAGAAGACGAGACCACCATCCACCTCTTGGACTCTTGCAATTTTACAGCTATCATTTGGGACCAAGGAGTGGAGCTCTTTTGAAGAACAGACCAGATAAGACAACACCTGGATAGAACCGTTTCGGAATGGTCCAACAAACCCTTCGTAAATCCCATCCTGAATCACTTATGGGATATTTTTCCCCACTTTGTCATATGGGAGGTGTGGCATGAGCAGAATTTACGAACCTTTCAAAGGAAAAGCGATACTTTCAATAGAGTCTGGGACACTATCACGACCATACTTAGGGAAACCATAAAGGTAGGGGCCTTGAATAAGGTAGATTGGGAATCCAGTGGGGAGGAATCCTTCATCCTACAGTCATGGAACCTATCATGCACTACACAGCCAGAAGAAAATAGGACCATACCAACCAAAGTACTATCTAGTAATACCAAATGGGAACCTCTGATAGAGGGTGTGTTTAAGCTCAATTTTGATAGAGTGTCAAAGGGTAAGCCAGACATGGCGGGTTATGGGTTTATTGTACGTGATAGCAGAGGCAGAATGCAAGGTTTTGGTGATGGATTCATCGGGTGGGATACTAATAATGCATCCAATATTGAATTCCTCTTACAAGGAATTTCAATGATTAAAGCGAACAGTTGGATTCCAATCATCATAGAAGGTGACTCGCGGGTAGTCATCCAATTGGTGATCAAACTCTAGAATGGCACGCCCATTACCAATCAGGCACACTCATGGAACTTGGAAGGAATAATTGAAAGACTACAGGGGGTGTTGTGCGAAGGATTGGAAGTAAGTTTTAGTCACACCCGTCGTCAAGGGAATAAGGTGGCAGAGCTCTTGGAAAATATAGGTATGGAAACACATTGTGAATTAAGGACACGGTGTGGAATGAGATGACAGATGAGACCAGTCGGGCCAATTGTGTACACCTTGCATATCAAGACATGTAAGATAATCATGAAATGACCTAAGAGGGACAACAAGAAGACCAAATTATCTAATCAAGGAACATGGTCGATCGAAAGGAGGGGGAGTGGCCATGTGACGAGTTGGTGGTCTTTAATTCCATCTCAAGTCGAGGCTTGAATTCCATCTTTTAGTAGGAGTTGCACCATGAGTACTACACAAGGTGAATCTAGATTTTTGTGCGAGCATAATACGATTTGAACTAAGAACCATACCCACCTCATCATGATCCGCAGTATGGAAATGATGCTCCTAATTCGAAACTTGCTATTTATAGAGGTTGGGAATGAGGGTCATAACCACATTCATTGTTTTTTCCATGATGTTTCTACTATAAGAACTTCTGGTACAAGGAAGGTGTCGGGTCATGTAAAATTGTTGTCTGGAAGACGGTCCGAGAGCATGGACTGTTACAAAGGGAGGGGGAAATGCCTGGCCAGTAAAGTGGACAAGTCAGGGACAAGAACCACAACGCAACGGAAAGTGTTGTGGGAAGTAAGAATGTATGAGATTGAACTCCCTAGCGAGATTCAACAACGTTTCAATGATGCATAAAATCAATTGTGGGTGGAGTTTGATCGTGAAATCCTTCAGGAAGAATTTCGAAAGAAAAAGTACTTGATTTTGGAGCTGACACACTCAGTGGAAAGAGCCAACATGTATGAGAAGACAATGGCATTATTCTGGGTAATGAAGAACCTGATCTGATAGGAAGCCTTGGATAAAGAAGTAGTGGAGAGTGTGGCTGACCGCATGGAATAGTTGAAAGATGGTATTATGACCGATATCAACTAGCCGAATTTGAAGGTCGATTTTCCCCTCAAATGAATGGGAGTTTTGGTTCTGCCAACATCCTCTCATGTGGCGATTTCAACTTCAGTAGAGGAAGGACCATGCCAGGGGGCATCCCGTACCTTCCATATGTATTTCTTTAATCAATCCCGAATGAGAATTCTAGGGTGTGATGAGGAACAACATTGTCCTACGAACATGTTTTAGTTTGTGTGGATAGATGGCTTTCAGTTGTACTCAGACTTCACCCTGTGATAATCATAGAAGGTTTCGTGCAAGCATTGAGATGCCCAATCCTGTTAAGTTTTTATTAGAAACAATATGCATCACAATCCTATGGAGAATGCTAGTGTAAGGGAGTATTGGGTGACTTTTTGTCAAATCCATGTGGAATAGGCGTGTATGCTAGGTGACTTTTTATCAAATCTATGTGGGATGGTCGTTTATGTGGGAAGGGCTAGGTAAAAGTTGTGGTCATGGCCCAGTTTGATAAATTGTGATTGTAATCTCTTTTGCTAATAATATAATGAAAAACTCCCTAATTACAAAACAAAACAAAACAAATCAAGAAGAAATTGAACCAGGTATGTACAAATATTGTACATTTGTTTAAAATCCAGTTACTAGTTTTTATTAAATGATTGTAATTTTGAAAATAATTTGCAAAATGTAGATACAGATTTACGTCCTAATGTTGATCAAGATGTTGAAAACATTGATGAAGCTGAAAACGATGCAAATATTCAATCAAGTATATAGATAGATAGATAGATAGATATTGGTTATTAAAAGGTTTTAAACCATGTAATTTTTTTAATAATTATGAGTCATATATTTTTTATGTTTCAAGTATATTTGAAATATGCTAAATTAAAATTAAAATTGAAATATATATAGGTGGTTTCATCATTGAAGATGACATATTACAGAATGTTGATAGAGAAAAATTCAGAAACACAAAACCTTACCATATTTTACGATATTGTGCTGAAAAGATACATGAACAATTTCTGGAAAAAAAAAGAATCAGTGGCAACACAAGATCAAATTTTGAGGTGTTTGTTAGTCTCCAAGAATTTGAGGGAAGCTTGGTCATTCAAAAGGAGACAAAAGATTCAAAGGTGAAGCAAAATGTGTTCTAAAATATAGACGATGCAATAAAAACTATTGGAAAATACAGAAAGAAAGATACTAGTGTTGCATGTAGAATAATAGAAACAACGATTATTTCATATAGTACTAGACAAAAATGTTTGACAATGCAGATCACAAGAGTTATTGGAACTTCACGGAAAACATTGTACAAATATAACAAATTTCGATTACAAATAGATGCAAATGATGAGATTTCTTGTTGGGCAACTATTTGTAGACAAACCTATAAAGATAGGCTTGGTGAAAGTGTTAAAGCTATGATGCATGAATATTGGGTGGAAAATTCTCGTGTTCCACCAAATGCAAGGGATGTGATATGACGAAGAATATCTCAAAATTAGTATGAAATCCATCCAAAACATATATTGGAGAAATCCATCTAAAACATGTTCCTTCGGTTTGATAAAACATTTTGGCCGAATTCACCTCCTTCCATAATTCGTGCTTTTATATCTGAAATTCTATGTGAAAGAAATAGTCACGAGATATTTTACAACAAAAGGTGTGTCAGTGGAAAGAAATATGATCATTGTGGAAATCTAGCTTTATTCCACCATAAATATCCTATTGATATTAATGATCATTCATTGTCAAATATAATAGTTGATTGGAAGAGATATGAATATGTCACTTATTCCCACAATTCTACAAGTTCTACAAATGCTCTTTCGAAAACGATTGATTTACAAGAAGATAAAATCAGTGTTACAGTTTGAAGAAGTTTGAAAAATAAATTTAGAAGTACATCAAACTTTCACATAGAGTACAGTGGCAATACATACCATTCAAACAATCATGTGAAATTTTTCAATATGGACTATTTTCTCTATGGTTGATTTTGCAGAGAATTACACATTTGAAGCACAAAAAGAAATACAAAGTGAATATAATCATTTTGATCAAGTTTCTATATTTGTTCATATTCTATATAGACATGATCAACACAATGGTAATGATATAGAAGCACAAACGACAATCGACATGTGATCAAGGAATATCATTTCTTTATCAACGATGACTGCACACATGATACACATTATGCACAACATTGTTTTGATATTATTTATGGTTCATTGAAAACACGTGGAATTGTAATGGATGAACATTGGATATGGTTATATGGATTAGCAGGGTAATTTAAATATTCATGATCATTCTTCTGGCTATGTCGCCTTCATTAAAAAAAAAAATATTAAACATCACTGGAATTTTTTTGAAATTGGTCATGGAAAAGGAGAGCATGATGGTGCATGGACATGTCTAAAACGAGCACTTCGAAGGCATCAAATGAATTATTCTATCGATCAATTTGTTTGTTCTAATAAAGTTGTTCAATATTGTTGTGTAAATCTTGGCCATGAATGCAATAAAAAATCGAAGGATGTGTGCAGGTATGAACTTTGTTTTTAAAACAAACTTATCCAACTTTGAATGACTTTAACATGTACATCTAGTAACATTTTACTCACATGTACATAAATTGTTTATGTTGGACCGGTTTTTTTGGCATATTGGAATCCAAGATGTAGATAGATCAATCTCATATGATGCTAGCATCATTCATGTTACTCCATATTTACACTCAATCAAAACAAAAACCTTCCAAAATGTATTTTCATTTGATAGTAGGAAGATAACATGCTTTTGTCCTATTTGCATGGAGGGCACATAATCAATAGACATTTGTGAAAACATCGATGACAATTATTTTAAACCTTGGAAACACAATGAAATTAATCAAAAAGGGAAAATTCCACCCGCAAGCTTTGAGGAGTTGGAATCAGAGGACATTACAATATCAACTAATGGTGATAGAATTTCCAATCTTGTTAGGGAAGGTAACTTTATGTACACTTGAATAAATGTCATTTTTTATTTAAAAGATTTTTCACTTGAATGTCAAATATGTGTGTGTGTGTGTATGTGTGTGTGTGTTATATGAAAGTTGTTTGATAACCAGACTAGATCCAAATCCTAGGCTCTATCAAGCGTCGAGAGGGATCAAATCTCTCAAGGTGCAAGCCTCTTCTTAGGTATTGCACTCAAGGAGCTATCAGCTTTGGTGTGTCCTATATATAGCCACATTTATTTGATTCAAACCAAAAGACACATATTTTTATTTAAGGTTGAAATATTAACTTTATTATTATTTTTAATTTTGTTAGGAATGAACATTACAACATCCCCCCATACATTGTTTTAAAACCATGTGCAAGGTCCTCCTAAAACCATGGGTTTTTTAGGAGGCCTTGCACATGGTATTAAAACCATTTCCAAGGCCCTCCTAAACCATGTACAATAAATCCATGGGTTGTTTAGGAGGCCTTGCACAAGGTTTTAAAACCATTTGCAAGGCCCTCCTAATTCATGTACAATAAAACCATGGGTTGTTTAGGAATTTTTTGTGGATAATTAAATTTTTAATTTTGTATTGTTTTGTTAGGTAGGAACATTACAACATCTACCCCATATTAGGTTGTTTTTGTGGCCGAAATTTATTTTGGTGGATAATTAAATTTTTATTGTTTATTATTTTGTTAGTAACATACGTTACAACATCTCTCCCATACTGGGAAATATTATTTTTGGCCGACATAATATCGACAAACGTTACAAGATCTCCCTCATACCGGGTTGTAGAACGCCTCTCGACACAATGAAGATGAATTTGGCAAATTAAATGTTCTTATTTATGTGCAGAAGATGTATTTGTTCTGGTTGCACCCATAGACAACAATGAAAATGTCATATATTATTTGATGCAATGCACATAGAGAAAGATGAAATTATTGGAGGACTATGATAACAAATGTTTTAAATATGAAAGAGGGTCAATTCTAGAAACACATCAAACACATCAAATTGAAAGTGACGTTCACTTTCAAAACTATCAACCTGATGTCATATGCTTCCAATATAGTCATTTGGTATGCGTAGCTCGCATAAAGTTGATAGAAGTTAAATCAAATAAAAAATTTAAAGCTAGAAGATGGAAGATGTCAAAAGTTGATCATGAAAGAATAATTGAAGATGACATTCCTTTACGATCTTATTTATAATTTGAAACATGTTGAACATGATACATGCTTTTTACATTGGACATCTTGATTGGTTTTATAATTGTGAAACTCAAATAGACTGATTATTGATAAGTTCTCTAGATTGTTTTGATGATTTTTTATGCAAATTCCTTAAAAATTGATTGTTCAATTATAATGTTATGCACTTGAGTACGTGTTATTAAATTGTCAAATTATGAGATATGTTTCACTTAGAATCTTATATGATATATTGTTCTTAGATTGTTGAGCT
Organism: Pseudotsuga menziesii; assembly: GCA_001517045.1. Lineage (NCBI taxonomy): Eukaryota > Viridiplantae > Streptophyta > Pinopsida > Pinales > Pinaceae > Pseudotsuga > Pseudotsuga menziesii. The sequence continues at coordinate 304,897 of LPNX010250407.1, forward strand.
TATGTACATCAAATTGATGAAACTTATATGATATGGTTCTTACAATGTTGAGCTTATTGCGCTGAGAGGTGCTCTACAACCCAGTATGGGGTAGATCTTGTAACGTTACGTAATGTTGTAATGTTACGTAACGTTACATAATTTTATGTCGGCTATAAAAAAAATAGAAAATTAGAAGAAAAAAAAACAACTATATAAATAGCAAGAAGTATCACAAACTACATCATAGCTACCTACCTTGATCCAACAACAACAACAACAACAGCCAGTGCGAGAGCAACAATAAACCCAATAGGTAAGAATTATAAATTTTAAATTTTAAATCATGGTCTGCCTTCGTGAGGCTTATAACTTTAGCGTAGCCCTCAATTGCAGAGGTCAGAACGACTAATCTGATACCAACCACGTACTCGTGCACAACACTGCCCTTACCAAAGAGTGAACTGTCATGAGCTTCGGTGCTGAGCATGCTGCCAATGGTGATACCCAACCAGTAGGGCGAATGAGGCAACACAAGCCCCACTTTGGCAGTGGAGTCGATGAGTTCCATCAAACCGCTCTCGACATGCATTCTCATGGTGGATTCGTTCACCCACATCACGAGTTTGAGATCCCGAGTGCTGATTATGAGACCCGAATCCTCGCCTGGGCAGACCAGTTTTGGAATACTATGAGAGTATCAGGTTACTACTTTCATCTTCTGATTTTTCCGGGTGGCATTGGCAATCGAAGCAAGAAGCTCATCTTCAGTGGAGGGAAAAACAACTTTGGCAACTCTGCAGGTGTTTTGATCTGGAAACACCCCATACGCGTTAGAGACAGTACAGTTGGTGGATCCGATGGCACAGATAACCACAGGACCAGGAGGACTGCAATTTACAAGAATTTTCATTTTCGTATAAATGCAGCATAGAAGAAGAAAGATCGTATAATAACAACATCCAGGCCGCTTGCAGGCTATAGCTTCTGACCCTGACCCTGGGAAGTTCATAACTCCAGCGATAACAAATGGAATGACCTTCTAATGCTTGGTCAGATATTCGGTTTTCAACAACATTTCCAGGCCATTGATGATTTTGCTTCATTATATATATAATGGCATTTGACTCAATGGTGATTTATGTACACTTTTCAAAGCTACTTTATAAATTGCCATAAAAGTACTTGAGGTGAACTGCCATATTGCATATTGCTTACGGCTGTGCATGAACGGCCATATTACCTAAAATATATTTAGAGTAGGAATTCATTTTATGCTCGTCTTATATTGTTGTGTATAAATGAACCTTCGTCTTATATTATTGTGTATAAATGAATCTTATTAAGATTTAAATAAGTTATTGTGTATAAATGAATCTTATTAAGATTTAAATAAGTTTGAGTTAAAGGGTCGTTGTTGTGTATAAATGTATTTTATTAAGATTTAAATAAGCTAAGTTAAAGGATATTTGTTTAAATAATTTTAAGTTAAATGATAGTAGTTTTGTATAAATGCATCTTATTAAGTTAAATGGTAGTTATTGTTAAAGAAATTGATAACAATTTGTTTATGTTTTTTTATATTAATTTTTTTTTTTTTTTATTAAATAGTATTTGTGTTGTGGTTATATTTATGTCTTTAGACATTTTTATTTGAGATTTGAAGTGGACTACAGCCTATACTTTTTCATCAACTGACTAGGATAAGACAAGTATACTATGGAGATTGACAAAAAATGGATAATTGGTAGCCATGCATGGATAACTCGGAGCTGATGAATGGATTTAACCTAGAGTTCATGGCAGATACCTAGAAGAATGTGAGATAAAAAAAGATCTAATAGTTGATAAATGAATAACATAAAAAATGTTGGTGATAAAATGTACCTAAGCATAGATAACTTAGAGCTGAACCCGTTTAAAATTCCAAACTATCTTCTTTTCCATCCTAATCTCTCAACCATTTGATCCCTAGTATAAAGTAGTTGGTTGTACCTATTGATATTCAGTTACCAATTTAATTTTCAGTGTGCTAGTTCAGTTTAGTATATTCTAATTCTATGAAGGACTGTCAGTTAGAAGTTAACACTCATAAAATTAAGTAGTTGATTATACCAGCCACCAATTTACTTGTGCGTGTGCTAAGTTAACACTCATAAAATTAAGTAGGTTTTATTGTACATGGTTTAGGAGGGCCTTGCAAATGGTTTTAAGACTATGTGCAAGGCCTCCTAAACAACCCATGGTTGTAGGAGGGCCTTGCATATGGTTTTAAAACCATGTATGGGGAAATGTTGTAATGTTCGTTCCTAACAAAATAAAAAATAATAAAAAATATTATATGTTAGTCATAAATAATATTAAATATTAATAATAAAAATATTATTTGTGGACCTTAAATAAAAAAAAATTGTCTTTTAGTTGAATCAAAGCAATGGATACCTAAGAAGAGGTTTGTACCTCGAGACATTTGATCCATCTCGACGCTTGATAGAGTCTAGGATTTGGATCTACGCTGGTGTACATCAAATTGATGAAACTTATATGATATTGTGCTTACATTGTTGAGCTTATGTACATCAAATTGATGAAACTTATATTATATTTTCTTAGATTGTTGAGCTTATTTACATCAAATTGATGAAACTTATATGATATATTGTTCTTAGATTGTTGAGCATATGTGCATCAAATTGATTGATGTTTTGTATTGAGTGGCCATAACTTTCTAACATTATGATATGTATAAAGTAAATAGCCATAATTGTTACTTTTGTTCAATAAAAAATTCTAAAATAACAAATTAGATTATAAGAGTTTTAAAATACTTACATTTTCTTATTGTGTTCTACATGGATTTTCATTCCTTTTATTGATATATACAATATTTTTTTATGAACGGAATTTAAACAAGTGGTCTTACCATAAAGTCAATATTCAAATTGAAGAACTCTATAAATTGCATTATATACACTAAGATTATTAACCAAATATAATCATGATGTCAATGATAAATCATAATATCAAAATGATAAATCAATAATGGCCATAGTGTCGTAGAACGATTTATATATAGTCATACAGCTAGAGTTTGTCTTATAAGGAAACGATTTTTCAATGTATTCATAAGAAATCTTCATAACAAATTTGTTATCAATTTTTATTAAAAGGGTTAAGATGATACATTAAATTTTGTAACTATATAAACCAATATTCAAGAGAATCTTAACACAAAACAATAATGTATTTATGTTCAAATTCTCAGTTCATTCTAAACCGATATTCTCAAATTCTTAACATTCTAAACCAATATTCAAGAGAATATTAATACAAAACATGTAAATCCTCTTTTAATAATATTCTTCTTATAAAAACAATAGACACATATTGAAAGAATATTAAATTAGCTTAAAAATGACAACCAAAAGAGAGGATTTTCTGTACATGATAAGTCAAACTAATTATTCTGAAAATAATAGTGTCCTAAAACAATTTATATAGTCATACACCTAGAGTTTATCTTATAAGAAAACTAATCTTAAACCAATATTCTATTATAAAATTTGTATAAAGTGTATCTTATTGAATATTCTACAGATATCATATATTATTATACATAGATGATTGAAAACATTCCTAACTAACATATCCAATCAAATCCACAGTTACACATAAATCTAAAATATTAATTAAATATATACATCATGTAAAAAAATATCTTTAGAAAAATCATTTAAACATAAGTGCCACATAGTGTATAAACATCAACTAATTCGAAATAAATAAATAAATCTATGCATCACATGACCAAATTAAATCATTTAAACAAAATTATTGAACTTGATCCAAAAACTATACACACACACACACACACACACACACATATATACAAGTTTAAAATATATAAGTTAAAATGATAAGTTTAAAGTTCTAATGCAATTTCATTAACAAACACAAGTATAAAAACATATAACTATGTAATATCTATTGTATGGATATCATTATCCACATTGTGTTCGCGATTGACCTATAACACATGCACCATTTAATTAAGCTTCAATATATAAATTTTATGAACTTTACTAAAAATACAATTGGAATTTAAAATAATAAATATGAATACTTATACCTTGGTGAGCCCCACACCCAAAGAGATCACCACATTCAAAGTTGTGGAAGGCTGTAGAGTCTATTTACTGACCTACAATTTTAATTTCATTACTTAAACTTTTCATACATACATAAATTAAATTAAAGTTTAAGATGTCAATCATTAAACTTAACAATTTGAAACATGTAATTTACAACATAAAACAAATTTAAACAAAATGTCAATTGTTCTTTAATAATTACTAAACCATTTTAAAGGTGCAATTTAGCTCGATATCTTGGGAGACACTGGGAATGTATCCCAAAATTGATGATGACATGGGCTCAATACCCATAGTCCTAGGAGAAGGGATCAGAATCCATGAACACAACCAAAATTTCAATCTTAGAAAAAGGTGTCATGACATTAATGAGAACATATAAATTTATAGATATTTATGCAAATGTACCTCTTTCATTGGCGCTAGGTTAACACTAGAGTTGACCATAAAATCACGTTCCTCCAACATTTGGGTGATTTGTAATTCAAATGAGTTCATTTTAAATATCCATTGTTATATATATATTTAGATAAACTAGCAAAACATAATTTAACAATTGTGAGGTAAAAATAAAAGTTCTCACATACCTCCCCTCTCCCTTCTCCCTCGTGATGGAGTAACTCGAACCACCCATCTCGATGATGTTTTGCATAGGCCTTGACATCTTCACTACTCATTGAAACTACCTCAATATTTGTTTTATAAGAAAAACATGCACAAGAACAAGCACGTGCTCTAGGTCGATTCATGCCCACATCAACCCCCACTAGAGCATATTGTAAGGTGTCTCCTATAACAGTTCTCGCCTCTAGACCAATTTGAGAGGTCGCCTCCATATCTAGTCATAAAGTAACAAGTATCTGTGGCTGAGGCACCAAATGAGGTGTAGCCTTAGGCAACAATGGATCTCGAAAGGCTCATTCCCGTTCATACATTCTACCTTTTTTAATCCCATAAAATTTGGATGGAGCATCTATGTAATATGGCTTCATGTTTAAAAAAAAATCTCCATAAAAAATCTTGCAAAATAATGTGGCACTTCATCATTCCATGGAAATCTACCATAGGTTGCCAAGAATCTATCATAGATATGGTGTGCAATCTCATAATGCTTAAAATATTGTACCTTTAACATCTTCCACTTCGGTCCTTCTTTAAAATTAAACATTTAAATGGCATCTTCTTTTGATACCCTCTTCTCTACATTAATCCACTTATCAGGACCCGTCACCTGATCCTTCTACATTCACATCAAGTTAATAAAACAATCTATTGTTGGCACAATACTTATAAGGAATTAATGAACTTGGCTAAAAATTCCAAAATTATTTGCAAAGTTTGTCGGCTCTCAATCGAGAGTTCCAAGTTAGTAAGATAATCCCTCAATTTGTTATGGTGGAATATGCATTTTTCAAGGGTGATATAAACAATATCATTTTCCCAAGGAAGGGAATCTGGTATATCTAACGGATAAATGGTCGTGGGATTACAACCATCCGTGTGCTCGGAAGTAACCTTTCGTCCACCTTGACCCTTTCATTGAGCATTTGCATGACCTTGCTCTTGGTCCCTTGCATCATCCTCAGCATCTCCACCTCTTGCATCATCACCTTTGTTTTCTCCAAATGCATCATCAACTTCAAAGACACCCCTTACCTCATCACCCTCATCCTCTCTAAATGCATCATTGTAACCCTCAACAAAACCACGATCCTCTACAAACACATATGATCATGTATAATTTAGTATATAAAGACACAAGCATATATATTGTTGGAGGAGCTAGTCGATGAGACGACTAGTCGATTTGACTGACTAATCGGAGATTAGGTTGGCCTCCAAAGGTTGTGTCGGTTGACCAAACCGATAGGTTTGTAAATCTTATATATTAGGCTGTTGAGCCAGTTAAGAAATTGGTTCAGTTTTGATATATGTATGGACCCTCATGTGATTCTATAATATAACCTGTTATTCCATTACCTGTTCTTGTCTCTTATCTCTGTATGTTTATATGATTCTTTATGTGTATTATTGGTAACCTTATGTGGTTTGTGAGATTACAACATTGGTTTCGTTGGCGATAGTACATATACGGATGACATGACCATGCGTAGATGATATCAGAGAAAGAGATTAATAATTGGTGTGAGTGTAAGATTGCAAATTACTTACAAAACTAGGCGAGAAGAAATGTATTAACCATTGCTCAGGCAAAGGAGAAATTCTTCACCGAAACACATGAGAATTTTGTAGAGTCGGTACCTCAGCTGTTTAAAAAACTTCTAGATGAAAAATCCAAAAGCAACTAAAGACCAAGAGTTACTGGAGAAACTGATTCAAGGCAGACGAACAAACTTGTCGGAGTGGTTTGAAAAGATCACAAACGAATTCTGTGAAGAACAAGCCGTGGAGGAAAGAGTCTCGATCGAAAGTATTGAGAGAAGGTTTTATACAGACCTCACTAAGCATTTTCTTTGCTCTCTACTGACCCTTTTGTTCAAATTCCTAATCGAGAAGGGAGTGGTCCATATCGTAGAACCTCGTCCATCACTACGCGAACCACCATGAAATACTAATTAGGCGGAGAAACATAAGAAGCGAGAAAAATTCATTGTTGAAAGAGAGTGGGAGTACTTCCTAAGCAAATAAACAGAACTATCTGAGTTTTCTAAATCATTGGGTAGGCTATGGGGGGGTAGAGTAAAAAGGATTCTAGTCGACTAAATAAAATACCATCACCAGCAATGAAAAGTCAACCTAAGAAGGAAATCGAACGAACAATGACACACAAAGGTACGTCAGACTTGCAGAAGTTAGAAAGAGAGAAGAGGCAGAAAAGAAGGGAAGAGAGAAGAGAGTGATCTAGAGCGTTGCAAAGAGGGATGACCACTGGGGTGATAGAACAAGGAGGAAATCCACCAGAGTCGGGTCATGACCGATAGGAAGAAGGCGTGGATGAGGAAGCATCACCAATGGAAGAAGAATTGTGGATAGAGCAACGAGAAGCTATCCAACTAGAAATTCCCCAGGAGATAAGACCTCTATCTTTGACAAATCCGAGTACCCGAATACAGGGCATTGTCGAAGAATACCTATGAATAAGAGCTAGTGAGTTCGGTATATGGAGCCGACTAGATGACAAAGTAAATGATGATAATCATTTAGTAATCCGTCAACCAAAGGAAATAAATTGGGTAACACTTCAAGCATACCCTTCCAACCGAAGTATCCACTTGCTTTACCCGACACATGAAGGAGAACCCCCCCTGCCAAACATAGCTTTATAAGAAACAAAATAGTCATACTTGCAAGCACACCAGTGCAGCTGGACATCGACAGAAGAAGTTGACCTGAACCAACTACTTGTGGGAGAAGAAACAACCAACAAAACAATCGACGGGAATGAAAGGTTCGTCGACAACAGCTGTGAACAAAGAGATACACAGAGTATCCCACTACCCCCACCACCAACTCCACCACTGCCACCTCCAGGAGGAGACGTCGACACTGACATGGGTCATGGCTCGGCACACATCCCTCTCTATGAGGGTGATGAAGATCCTAGATGACATTGGTTCGTCTACGAGTCAATATGGGAGGCCAATCAAGTTACGGCCGAAGAACGACAGATGGCACAGTTCATTGGTGCCTTACGAAAAAGAGCACTAACTTGGTATATGAATTCTATCGAGAGAAATACCCAAGCATCCAAAGCATACATTAAGGCACAATTCCTATCTTTCTTTAAAACACCAGATGCAAAACATCTGGCAGCAAAAAAGCTAAAGACAACATCTCAGAAACCAGTAGAGTTCGTTTGGGACTATGATAAGCGATGGAAGGACATATTGAGTCAACTAGACTATGTAATCGATGAACAATTATTAATTTAGTGGTTTCTTGTAGGTATGTGACAAAAAATCCGATGGCATATAAGCTTGGAGACATTTAAAACATATGAAGATGCACTTACCAAAGCTCTGCACGCAGAAATGGATGAGGATTTTCCAACATATCCTGTTGATACTAGGCTGGAAGAACAACTAGAAATCATGCAAAAATATTTGAAAGAGATGAACCTCAAAAATCAAGATGTCTGGTGAAAAAAATGCTCCACGGTCAGACACACTAAAGATAATTATCGACAAGACATAAGTCGGCAAGACGTTCATTTTGTCCAAACAAAATGCTTCTGTGACATTTTCTAGGAACATGGAGAACATACAACGAAATATTTCCCATATAACATGAACAATGGTAAAGCATTTTGGTGCACAATCTGTGAGGTAAAGAGTCACGCAACAACCGATTGCCACCTAAAACTGAAGAATTGACAAAACTATCAAGAAGTCTACCAAATGAATGCAGTTGCGCAGAATAATGATAACATTCCAAGGGGCAATGTTCAAAATGATTAGAATAATCAGAGATATGAAGGTCATCGATACAAGCGCCGGTTGGACAATCGTCGTGGAGGATTTGGAGGTCAAGGACGATTTTCTGGAAATCGTGACAACCAACCACGACGACCCATCTAGTGCTTCACATGTTATAAAGAAGAACATCACTACACAGACTATCCATACAAGGATAGAACTGATCTAAATTTTTGTACTAGCTGTGGTGTGGGCGATCACTCACTAGAGGATTGTCCCACCATGCTTAACAATATTAATAAAAAAAATGTTAATGTCTTGTCGTGTGTTCAGAAACATGATGTAATACATACAAAGAACTTAGATATAGTAACTTGACAAGGGACAAAAATCAGAAATGATAACCCACGTATAAGAAAAATTAAAGAGAAAAATGATTACCCTAATCCGACAAAACAAAAACAGTTACACAACGATGCATCAAATATGTTTCTGGATTTTGCTATACAAGAAGAAATCAACGAAAGACAACAAAAAACACTTAAAGGACTATTTAGTTTAGTGCAGAATGATAAATCAGTGTCTCAATTCATCGACTTACTATATAATATGAAGCACAAAAATAATATAGAAAGACAAACTAAAAATATATGCAATTTGAATAAAAAGACAAGAGTGATGCTGACCCACTGGTGGATCTTGAAATTGAAAGATATCATGTTCGACAAGTCGTTCTCGACTTTGGTTCACAAGTAAATATTATGACACGAGATACATGGGAACAATTGGGCAGACCACAACTAAACGATTCAGGCATATATCTCAAATTAGCCGACCAAGGACTCATCGAACCCATCCGGGTTTGGAGAAATGTCGATACAACAATAAAAGGCATATTGACTAAGATCGAATTCAAAATTATCAACCCTAAGGAAGGATCTAACTCCTTCCCAGGCTTGGTAGGTTGACCATGGGGAAGAAAAATGAAAGCATCAATATCTTCAGGCAAGGAATGAATAAAATTAAAAGGGAACAGACAAAAAGTTATCATCCCCATTCATTCATCCCAAGGAGAACCTTGGACCAAACCTATTGGTGAAGAAGTCAACATTCGACAACTATACCAGATACACAATAATGAAGACTATACTGAACCCAATAATTATGGTGAACTTCATATAGGGAACTAGGACTTGGTCGGATATAACTCAGATGCAGAATTATACGATTAGGAGATTGAAAATTATGAAAGACAAGCACGAAGTTGATGGACCATTCAAGCTATCAAGAAGAAACCTACCCGACTATGCTTTTCTGTATCGACTATCCCAAAAATATATGAGAAAAGAATAAGGGAATACCCCTCATTAGCACCAATAAAAACAGATAATAAACAGAGTCTTCGGTATAAAGAAAGATAATCACCAGTTCTCCATGTAGAACAAGTCTCTAAAAACCTAGGTGGACATGGCCGACTTCAAAGCCTGGTTGAGACATTTACAGGACAAGTTGCTTGATGGTGGGACACCCACCATTCAAGACTGCAAACGTGGACAACAACTTTGACTTTATTCATAGAAAGATTCGGAGGAAGGAAACCAACAAAATAGGCACAAATACCTGTCTTCATCCAAGGACAAGATCCAGAAAAACATATACGAATATGTGAAACAAAGTGGATAAGACTTGGTTACAAAGACGAATGTATATGGACACACAGGTTTCCCTCGACATTAGATTACTTACCTAACAAGTGGTACAAAATGGAAGAGGCACGAGGAAAAACATTCTTATGGAATGAACTCAGAGAAAATTTCATTAAGGACTTTAGCTTTATACCGGAAGACACAAAACTAGTCGAAGCTACAAAACAGATAAAAAAAATTATACAACCGACTAGTAACGAATCGACACAAAATGAGAGCCAACCAAATATAGCATGCTATAACATTCGGTCCAAAAAAATACCACAGTTGGCAAGACTCCAATTAGAAAATGAATGCACATATGGAAGGAGTTTTCAATGGAAGATCGATCACCCGGAAACAATCAGACCAGTTAAAACAATATTAAAAATTGAGTCGACCGACAAAAATGACACCCATTGAATGATAGCAGCAGACTTCCAACAACATTTTCCCAGTTCAAAGAAGTAAGTTGACAGAATAATGAAAGTAAAGCACCGGAATGGTTAGATGCAAAAGTAAAAACTAAAGAAATTAACATTTCTAATGATAATAGACCGAAAATGGCAAAGATTGACGATTATTGGAGTGAAGAACAAACCACAGAGATCATCGACTTATTAAAAGAATTTCAAGATGTATTTTCATGAGAATACAAAGACTTAAAAGGATTAGTAGCAGAAATGGGAGAGATGAAGGTAGACATCAAACATGATGCTTGACCTATCAAGAAAAGACCTTATAACTTAGCTCATAAATATAAAGAAATAGTAAAAAAAGAGATCGATAATATGCTAACAGCCAGAATAATTTACCCCATCGACCAATCAGAATGGGAAATCCCGATGGTCATCCAACCGAAAAAGCACGACCCGACAAAACTTTGAATCTGTGTCGATTTTCGTGAACTAAACAAGTTTACCCTAACAGATCCATTCCCGACCCCATACGCTGATGAAATCCTAAACGAAGTCGCAGGGCATGAATGCTATTCATTTACGGATGGATCCTTAGGATTTAATCAGGTACCAATAGCCAAAGAAGATCAGAAAAAGACAACCTTCGTCTATGAATTTGGTTCATTTTCCTACAGAGTCATGCCATTTGGTATTAAAAATGCACCTACAATGTTCTCAAGCATAGTTGTCAAAACATTTCAAGAATACATCTACAAAATAATGCCAGTGTACTTCAACGACTATATGATATATTCTATGCTGAAAGATCACTATAAATGGTTAAGGCTTATGCTGGAACGCTGCCGACAGATTTAGTCATCTCTCAATATAAAGAAATGCATATTCTTAACCCCTATAGGTATTCTACTAGGGAATATTGTATGCAAGGAAGGTATCAAAGTCTACTTTGCAAAGATAAAAATTATCCTCGACTTAAAACCACCAGTGAACCCAAAACAGGTCAGAGTACCGTTAGGACATACAGGGTACTATAGAAAATTCATTCAACACTACTCTGATATGACATATCCTCTAGAAGAACTGTTAAGGGAATATCAAGAGTTTAACTGGACAAAATAATGTGATACATCCTTTGACACATTAAAAATAAAATTAGTTGAAGCACCCATTCTTCGATTCTCGAATTGGTCGATCAAATTTCATGTGCACATTGATTCCTCGGGATTAGAAATAGGATCAATCTTGACACAACCTAGTGAATATAGCATGGATTGCCCAATCATATATAGTAATATAAAATTAAACAAAGCGGAACACAACTACTCCACGACAGAAAGTGAAGCATTAGGGATGGTCTTTGCTCTTCAAAAATATTGACACTACCTATTAGCTAACCCCTTCATATTCTATATAGATCATCAAGCATTAAAATACCTCATAAATAAACCTTTGCATCACGGGAGAATCTTTAATGGTCCCTTTTTGGAATTTTATTAAAATGCCCAATTTTTCAATTTTTTCACAATTTTGGCTCTTGACTAGTTTTGATATCTAGACCTCCAAATTGACCCAAATGCTTCCAAATTTTCTCTGAAGGTACATGAATGATAATATAAATTAAATATAATTCTCATGTATGTTTTTTGACCTCTCAATTACTTCTGAAAACTTGTTTAATGTTCTGTTCAAAGTAGGAGTCATTACTAGCAAATTGGGGCTCCAATTCCCCCTGGGTAATTGCCGAAAATGGATTCACAAATGATCCCAAAGTCACTTGAATTTCTGAACAGAGGCTGGTTATGTGTAAGGGACCTTTTAAAATTCTCATATGCATCATGGTTCAGTTTATACATGCTGTTATAAATCTTTCCAAAAAAACCCCCAAGTCATAATTTCGACCCTTGGGGAAAATGCACCAAATTGTCTCCCAATGCAATAAAAATGAGTAAAATGGATTCCAATGCTTAAGTACTGAACATGATACTTGAAATACACATTAATTACAGTCCATACATCATACATTTATCAGAGATACATTCCTCCATTTGAAATAATAAGCATTACCATGGCATATATCAAAATGGAGTGGAAATGGTCATTGGTTGCTCATTAAAAGTCATTTTGACATACAACTATTGGGAATTTGGACTTGAAATTTTTTGAGAATGAAGAACAGAGAATATTTAACTGATTCCAATCATAAATTTACAATGAAAATCTCTCCCAATTCGAAATCATCAGCATTACAATGGTTCACAACAAGATAGTGGGGAAATGACACTATTTCTTCATTGTTCAACATTTTTACATGAATTATTTTGGGTATTTTGACCTGAGAGTATTCTAAACATGAAATACAGAGCATATAAACCAGAACATAATATAATGAGCATTATAATTGATCCGAAAACAAGATCTTTGCTACTCTATGACGTTAACATGAATTGCATAAAGAGCATGAATGAAGCTCACAAATCCATAAGAAGAGAACCAAATAGCATAGACAATACACACATAAATACAGCAAGTTGATAACGGAGTTCGTCCAGGATGGACTATGTCTTCGGGCCTGCTTCTCAATAGGAGGGCCAATCTATAATCTCAGCATAAGGCAAAATACATGGCAATGATACAATGAATACCTTGGCAACAATGGTCAGGAAGAGAACCGCTGCCCAAAACACAACAAGACTGCTTCCAGCAACACCGAAGCCTGAAGACAGTGGAAAATGAGTATAAACACTAGTACCTTCCTCCTGCAGAGCTACGCAATCTCCATTCTCTCCTTTAGCTACAAAGTCTCCACTCCAAAGCATGCTTGGAAAAATGGAGAATAAGAGGATTTATATATAGCTTGAGAAGACCCCCTTCACATGTTTCTCATGAATTCTTAGTTACAACAAATTTGCCTAATTGGGCATATGGTTGAAAACCTCCAAGTTTGTTTTGGTTTCTTGTGTTTAAGTCATATAGTTAGTAAGCTGTGGAACTATACTAACCATAGATATAAACATAGCATTTTTTTGTTTAAACCCAAACAAATAAACTTTTGTTTATAACCCACTTTAACGCCATAAACAAAGTTTTTTAAAAAGCACATGTTAAAAGAGTGGGCGCATCCCACGTGGTGGCTGTGTGAATGGGAGGAGGGGAGTGGTGGTTGTAACCACCCTCCATTCGAATCATGTGGCTTGTAGATGGTCCATTCGGTGCATGCCATGTGACCCCCGCGCTGGCACCTCCGTTTTGAGCTCCCAGTTGTGGTTGTGTGGTAGGACCAGGGGTCGGGGCTAGCCCTGACCCCTTTTCGTGCCCATATGAAACATTCTTCAAGTTTAAGTAAAAGAAACTAACCACACATACAAAGAACCCCATGTAACCTGAGTGGTGAAGGTGCTCAGCATTCCCACAGAGGTCATGAGGTCGAACCCCATGGAGGCCATAATTTTGTATTAGCTTTATTGGCCAATCCCGTGCTGCCATGTGGCGGCCTGGGATTGGTCCACCTCATGCCCAGTCGACGTCTAGTCAACTGCCATGTCACTACCATACTTCCATGTGTTCAACCTCCATTGGTCCGTACGTACATGCCATGTCACCTCGTCTGTATTGTATGGATGCCACGTGTCATCCTCTTAGTGGTGCCACGTGTCGTCCTTTGGTTGGTCCGTACACCTTCCATGTCATCTTGTCTGTACAGTACAAATTTCATGTGTCACCCTGTCAATGGTGCCATGTCATCATGTTTGTACAGTACGGATTCCACGTGTCACCCTGTCAGTGGTGCCACGTGGCACCTCTTTTTGCTAATTTTGCTTGTTGACCTCATAGAACAGAATGCGATAACTTTCTCATATGGAGTTCGTTTGAGGTGAAACGAACGCCGTTGGAATCGTCTTGACGATCCATTTGATCTGGTGCTAGTTTTTCTAATATTGGAGGACTTCAAAAATTTTGCCTTCTTGGATCCTCCTAGATCATTTCTCCCCACTGAGAAGCTTTTGGCCTCCAAAATCCTTTACTAATCAACAGATAGGTGAGGGAATTGCTCCCTCACTTTCTCCTTCTTGATCCACTTGGATTTGCTTGGATGAGTGCCTTTGATGCCCACTCGAAGATACTCAACATCACCTATGCGAGAAGTCCTTGTCCTTCTGTCTAAGATGGCATCTTCCTTTAGCTCATCCATGTACCCAGAAGCAAATTCATCAACTGATGGCAATGAGACATTCTCCCTTTCATCCATGATAATGGGAGGCTCATAGAGTTTCAAGTTCTCCACATTCACCACTGAGTAGATCTGCATGTATGGTGGTAGCTCTAAGCGAAAAGCATTCGTCCCAATCTTCTCCAAGATGGTGAAGGGACCATATCTAATAGGCTTGAGCTTCTTGCCTTCTCCTTTCATCCTCTCCTTCCTGATGTGAAGCCACACTTGATCTCCTACCTGAAACTGATGATCAACTCTATGCTTGTCATGGCGAGCCTTGTACTGGGCTTGACTCTTCTCCAACTTCTCTTGCACTGCTTGATGTACCTGTTGAACTCTCTGAATGAACCTGCGGGCTTTGTCTTCATCCTTGGAAGCGCTTGAATCAACCTCTCTCCCATAAGTCAAGTCCAATGGAGTCTTTGGCAAGTACCCAAAGCATGTCTTAAATGGCGAGCTCTGAGTGGAAGAATGCATAGCCCTGTTGTAGGCATGCTGGACATACTGGATCTGCTCATCCCATAACTTAGGATGCTTGTTGCAATAACCTCGAAGCAAATGAACAACTATCCTGTTGACTACCTCTGTCTGTCCATCAATTTGTGGATGGAAAGCGGTGCTCCTCTTCAACTTGGTGTCCATCATACACCATAATTTTGTCCAAAACTCTCCAAGGAATCGGGAGTCCCGATCCGAGATAATGGACATAGGGAGTCCAAAGTGAAACCATACATGCTGAAAGAAAATAGAAGCAGCCTGCTCTGCAGTGACCTGCTTTTTACATGGAATAAGAATACACATCTTGCTAAACCTATCCACGACCACATACAAGTAGTCATGACCCCTCCTAGACATAGGCAAACCCCCCACAAAATCCATGGAAATGCTTTCCCAAGGATGGGAAGGAACAGGAAGTGGTGAGTATAGCCCCAATTTTCTATTAGTGGGCGTACAAGTAGAGCACATCACACACCCCTTTACATATTTTGTTACAATGTCTTTCATGCGAGGCCAATACACAAGTCTTTGCAAATGAGCCAAAGTCTTACCTACCCCAAAGTGCCCTGATACAAAAGAAGTATGAGCTTCTCGTATTACATGGACTCTTTCACTGATAGGAACACATAACTTGCCCAAATGATAGAGCAACTTTCCCTGCAAATAGTAGTCTTCCGCCTATGTGCCATTGGTTAGCTTCTCATAAATCTCCTTGAAATCATCATCAATAGCATACTGCTCAATATAACTTTCATCAGATAAAGAAGCATTTTTCAAAACAATAGATGCAACAATAGGAGGTCTAGAGAGCATATCTGCCACTTTGTTACTAGTACCCTTCTTGTACTTGATCACTAGATGGAATTGTTGAAGGAATCCCATCCACCTGAAATGACGAGCTTGCTGGAGCTTAGTCTGGGACTGGAGATACTGCAAGGGCTAATGATCAGTATGGATGATCGTCTCCTTACCCATCAAGTAGTGTTTCCACTTCTTGACACTCTGAACCAAAGCATACAACTCTTTGTCATAGGTGGGGTAGTTGATCACTGCTTGAGTAAAAGTCTCTGAATAGTAGAAAATAGGCTTGCAGTGCTGCATCAATACTGCCCCCATGGCATATCCACTGGCATCTGTCTCTATCTCAAATGGTTGTTGCAAATCAGGCAAGGCTAGGACTGGGGCGGTGCTGATCTTTCCCTTCAATGTGTCGAAGGATTTCTACTGCTTACCTCCCCACTGAAAGGCTTTCTTCACACTTGTTAAGGCATGCAAAGGAGATGATATGTATGAGAAGTTCTGAATTAACCTTCTCCAATATTGAACATCTCCTAAAAAGCTTCTCACTTCAGTAGCGTTAGTAGGCTTAGGCCAATTGACAATTACATCAACTTTTGAAGGATCAATTTTTAAATTTCCACCTCCTACAATATGACCCAAGTAAACTAATGAAGTTTTACCAAATTCACACTTTGACAATTTTACATACAATTTCTCCTTTTTCAAAGTATCTAATACTTGGTTTACATGCCCCACATGTGCTTCCCAAGTTTTACTAAAGACCAACATATCATCTAGATAAACAATGACAAAATCATCTAAGAATGGCTGGAAAACATCATTCATTACCTGCATAAAGGTTGCAAGTGCATTCCAAATCCCAAAGGGCATCACCAACCACTCAAATAGACCTTGCTTGGTCTTGAAGGCTGTCTTCCACACATCACTTTCTGCAATTCTGATCTGGTGGTAGCCACTGCGCAAATCCAACTTGGTAAAGAACACAACATCTTTCAACTGGTCAAGTAAGTCATCTATGCGAGGAAGCGGGTATTGATTCTTGATCGTGATCTTGTTGAGAGCCCGATAGTCAACGCACATCCTCCATGTGCCATCTTTCTTCATCACCAACACAATCGGTGAACCACATGGAGAGGAGCTGGGTCTGATCACTCCTTGGTCCAATAAGTCTTGAACCTACTTCTTAATCTCTGCCATTTCAACTGCGAACAACCTATACATGCCCACATTAGGAAGAGGGGCATCCTGCTGGAGATGGATCTCATGTTGAATCTCCCTTTTGGGAGGCAAACCTATAGGTTCCTAAAA